>ML819582.1:39914-80149 GCA_009831015.1 Picea engelmannii
TGATAAACCTGGATCGATTATTCTTCATCATTCACACTTCGTGACACTACGTGTCACGAAGATGTGAAATACGTTTTTAACTTGATTCCACGACTATTCTCAGATCAGGGATCCGTTTGTTTTATGCATCTTTGTTTTCGACTTATATGAACAATAAGACTTCTGTAAAAACCCGGGATCACTCCTGAGAACGGGTTACTGTTGCCGTTGCTATTTCTATTGTTATTGTTCCTGGATTATGTGATGCCGTGAACGTATGTTTTGAATACAGATTGTTGTTATGTTATATTATTCGACTGATATGTGATTTGAGTATTTCTTTCCTGAGTTGATGAAGCACGGAGTTTATACAGTGATGGAATATAATGTTATAGTCGGCTCTGGTCATTACTAACAGCGTTTGTGCCGTTTGGTTGGGCCCGCCAAACCGGTGCAAGTCGCTGCCTTATTTTGCAATAGAGTTAGTTTTATGTTGTCATAGCTTTAGTTCATTTCAAGGTTTTAGAACTTGCATCCGAGGTAGCCTAGCGTTCACAGATTTAGCTTTAGTTTATCATAACTTCAGTTCATTGCAGTGTGTTAATGTTTGCTTACACGGCAGTTTAAAAGTTTCAGAATCGTGTTTATTTATTCCTCAACTGAATCATTTCAGCGCACTGTTATCTTTTTATGTTGGTGAATATTAAACGTAGGACTGATACCTGTAGGGTAGAATATGCATGTGGTTGTTTGGCTTTTCATTTTCACTTCGAACATAACTCAGAATTAGCATGCACTTTTCTTTGTTAGAAAATAGTTATCTCGCCTGCTTAGAATAGTTAGATTACAATAGAACGAAAGGAGCTCCTGGTACCAGTAGTTAGGATAGTACTCTGTTTTCCTGTAGATAGAATAGATTGATTTTTGCTGCTCAGAATGAATGCATTTTCGAAAATACTTTGTGTGTCCTAACTTAAACAGAAATGATGATGGTAGAGGATTGGGCATAGAGGTAAAATAATCGTGTGGCACCATACTATTGGATAGAAATAGCAGCACCAGCATTTGAGCACAAGACTGTCTGTTTTTCTGTTTATGACTTAATAGGAATTGCTCAGTTTCGAGTTAGTCATTAGAATTCAAGTTCTCAGAATAGGTGTGTGTTTTCTTCTTAGGATAGCATTCGGATAGAGACTAGATGCTTTCCTGCACATACTGTGTATCAGCTCGAAGTTTACAAACCCTGGTTTGACAATTTAGTGTTTCAGGTCACTTAAAAGCTTCAATTTAGCAGCCTGACATGGATCTCAAACAACATCATTCCATCGTGGGGGAAAGCTAGTTTGTGTTGGCTTTCCCTATTACACAAGCACAAGCACATCTTAAACAACATCACTTTCCCTCTTGCACAAGCACACACACATCTCGAACAACATCATCCCACCATGACGGAAAGCTAGCATGTGCTAGCATTCTGTCTTGCACAAGTAGGAGAACATCTTGAACATCATCTCATAGTTGAGGTAAACTAGTGCATGGTATTTTTCCCTCTTAACAACATCATCCCATCATGGGGGAAAGCTAGTGCATTTTATCTTACCCTCTTTCACAAGCAGAGGCACATCTCAAACTACATCATCCCACCAAGAGGGAAATCTATCACGCTCTAGATTTCCATCTTGCACAAGGAAGAGCGCATCACGAACAACATCATCCCACCCATGGGGAAACCTAGAATGTGCTAGATTTCCCTCTTGCACAAGAAAGACCACATCTTGAACAACATCATCCAACCATAGGGTAAATCTATCACATGCTAATATTCACTCTTGCACAAGCATGAGAACATATCGAACAACATCATCCAATAGTGGGCGAAATTTATCACATGCTAGCTTTCCCTCTTGCACAAGAACGAGCTCATCTCAGACAACATTAACCCACCATGGGGGAAAACTAGTGTGTGCTAGCGTTCCCTCTTACACAAGCACGAGTTTATCTCGGATATCATCATCCCACCGGGATGGAAATCTAGCTCATGTTAGATTGTCCTCTTACACAAGCATGAGCTCATCTCGAACAACTTCATCCCACGATGGGGGAAATCTACCTCTTGCACAAGTATGATCTCATCACAGACAACATCATCCCACCATGGGGGAAAGCTAGCACATCCTAGCTTTCCCTCTTGGACAAGCACAAGATCATCTCAGACAACATCATCCCACCATCAAGGGAAGCTAGCGTGTGCTAACTTTCCCACTTGCACAAGAACGAGCTCATCTTGTAAAATATAATCCCACTATGGGAGAAAGATAGTGCATGTTAGGTATCCCTCTTGCACAAACACAAGTCCATCTCAAAAATCATCGCACCATAGGGGAAAGTTAGCTCATGCTATTTTTCCCTCTTGCAAAAGCACAAACTCATCTTGGAAAACATCATCCCACCATTGGGGACAACTAGCTCTTGCTAGCTTTCCCTCTTGCACAAGCATAAGCTCATCTCCGAGAACATAACCCCACAATGGGGGAAGCTAGTGCATGCTATATTTGACTCTAGCATAAACATGATCTCATCTCGGACAACATCATCCCACTATGGGTGAAATATAGCGCGTGCTATATTTCCCTCTTGCACAAGAACGAGATCATCTCAGACATCATCCCATCATGGGGAAAAGATAGTGCATGCTAGTTTTCCCCCTTACACAAGCACTATCTCCTCTCGAACAACATCATCCCACCGTGGGGAAAAGATAGCATGTTCTAGCTTTCCCTCTTACACAAGAATGATCTCATCTCGGACAACATCATCCCACCCTAGGGGAAAGCTAGCTCATGCTAGCTATCAGTATTGCACAAACACAAGCTCATTTTCGACAATGTCATCCCACCATGGGGGAAAGCTAGCTCATGCTAGATTTCCCTCTTGCACAACCATGAGATCATCTCGGACAACATCATCCCACCATCTAGCTTTCCCTCTTGCACAAGTATGAGCTCATCTAAGATAACATCATCCCAATGTGGGGGAAAGCTAGTGTGTGCTAGTTTTCCATCTTACATGAGCAGGAGCTCATCTAGGACAACATCATCCCATTGTGGGGGGAAGCAAGCTCGTGCTATCTTTTCCTCTTGCGCAAATCATGGGGGAAAGCAAGCTCGTGCTATCTTTTCCTCTTACACAAGCATGAGCTCATCTCGAGCAACATCATCTCACCATGGGGGAAAGATAGCACTTGCTAGATTTCCCTCTTGCACAAGCATGAGATCATCTCAGACAATATCATCCCACCATGGGGGAAATCTAGTATGCACTATCTTTCCCTCTTGCATAAGCATGATCTCATCTCAGACATCATCATCCCACCATGGGGTTAAAGCTACCGTGCACTAGAGTTTCCTCTTGCACAAGCACGTGCTCATCTTAGATAACATCATCCTGTCATGGGGGAAAGCTACCTCTTTCACACGCACGATCTCATCATGGACAACATCATTCCATCATGGGAGAATGCTAGAACATTCTAGCTTTCACTCTTGCACAAGCACAAGATCATCATAAACAACATCATCCCACTGTGGTGGAAAGCTAGAGTGTGCTAGCTTTCCCTGTTGCACAAGCACGAGCATATGTTGGACAACATCATCCCACCGTGGGGGAAACCTAGCGCATCCTAGCTTTCCTTCTTGCACAAGAACAAACTCATCTTGGACAACATCAACCCATCATGGGAGGAATCTAGAATGTGTTATTTTTCTTTCTTGCACAACCACAAGCTTATCTCCGACATCATCATCCCACCATGGGGAAAAGCTAGAGTGTGATAGATTTTCCTCTTACACAAGCATGATCTCATCTCGAACAACATCATCTCATCATGGGGGAAATCTACCTCTTTCATAAGCACAAACTCATCGTGAACAACAACATCCCACCATGGGGGAAAACTAGCATGTGCTCGCTTTCCCTCTTGCACAAGCACAAGCTCATCTTGGACAACATCATCCCACCATTGAGGGAAGTTAGCACATTATAGTTTTCCCTCTTGCATAAGCATGAGCTCATCTCATACAACATCATCCCACCATGTGAGAAATCTAGTGTGTGCAAGCTTTCCCTCTTGCACAAGCACGAGCTCATCTCAGACATCATCTCATTATAGGGGAAAGCTATCTCATTTCCCACTTGCACAAGCACGTGCTCATATTGGAAAACATCATCTCACCATGGGCGAAAGATAGCTTTCCCTCTTATACAAGCATAAGCTCATCTCTGACAACATCATCCCACTATGGGGGAAATCTAGCGTGTTCTATCTTTCCCTTTTGCATAAACACGATCTCTTCTCAGATAATATCATCCCACCGTGGGTGAAAGCTAGCACGTGCTAGCTTTCCCTCTTGCACAAGCACGAGCTCATCTCGAACGAAATCATTCCACCATGGGGCAAAGCTAGCTTGTGCTATCTTTCTGTCTTGATCAAGCATGAGCTCATCACAGATAACATCATCCCACTGTGGGGGAAAGCTAGCATGTACTATCTTTTCATGTTGCACAAGCACAATCTCATCACAAACAACATCATCCCACCGTGGGGGAAATCTAGCGCATGTTATCTTTCCCTCTTGCACAAGCACAAGCTCATCTCTGACAACATCATCCCACCATGGGGGGAAGTTAGCACATGTTAGATTTCCCTCTTGTACAAGCACGAGCTCATCTCAGACAACATCATCCCACCGTGGGCGAAAGCTATCTTTTGCTAGCTTTCCCCCTTATACAAGCATAAGCTCATCTCCGACAACATCATCCCACTATGGGGGAAAGCTAGCATGTGCTAGATTTCCCACTTGCACAAACACGATCTCTTCTCACACAATATCATCCCATCGTTGGTGAAATCTAGAACATGCTAGATTTCCCTCTTGCACAAGCATGAGCTCATATTGAACGAAATCATCCCACTGTGGGGAAAAGATATCCCATGCTATCTTTCTATCTTGATCAAGCACGAGCTCATCATGGATAACATCATCCCAGCATAGGGGAAAGCTAGTGTGTGCTAGCTTTCCATCTTATACAAACACAAGCTCATCACAAACAACATCAACTCACCATGGGGGAAATCTAGCGCATGTTATATTTCCCTCTTGCACAAGCACAAGCTCATCTTCGACAACATCATCCCATTGTGGGGGCAAGTTAGCACGTGTTAGCTTTCCCTCTTCCACAAGCACGAGCTCATCTCGGACATCGTCATCCTACCATGGGGAAAGCCACTGAGTGTTATCTTTTCCTCTTACACAAGCATGAGCTCATCTCAGACAACATCATCCCACCATGAGGGAAAGCTAGATCATGCTAGCTTTCCCTCTTGCACAAGCACAAGCTCATATTGGACAACATCATCCCACTATGGGCAGGCTAGTTTTCCCACTTGCACAAGCGCGAGCGAATATCGAACAACATCATCCCACTGTGGGGGAAATCTAGTCTTTGCTAGCTTTCCCTCATGGAGGGATGATGTTGTCTGAGATGTTCTTATGCTTATATGATAGCTTTCCCTCTTGCATAAGCACAAGTTCATCTTAGACAAAATCATCCCACTGTGGCAAAAAGCTGCTAGCTTTCCCTCTTGTAGAAGAATGACCTCATCTCAAACAACATCATCCCACCTTGGGGAAACGATAGCTCATGCAAGCTTCCCCTCTTGCACAAGCACGACCTCATCTCGGACAACATCCCACCTTGGGGGAAAGCTAGTGCATGCTAGCTTTCCCTCTTGAACAAGAACAACTTCATCTCGGACAACATCATCCCACCATGGGTAAAGCTAGCTCGTGCTAGCTTTTCCTCTTACAGAAGCATGCATTCATCTCAGAAAACATCATCCCACAGTGGGTGAAAGATAGCTTGTGCTAGCTTTCCCTCTTACACAAGCACGAGCTCATCTCGGAAAACATCATCCCATCATGGGGGAAATCTAGCATGTGCTAGCTTTGCTTCTTGCACAAGCATGACCTCATCTCGAACAACATCATCCCATTGTGGGACAAAGCTAGCACATGCTAGCTTTCCCTCTTACACAAGCACGAGATCATCTAAGACAACATCATCCCACTATGGGAGAAAGCTAGCATGTGCAATCTTTCCATCTTGCGCAAGCACAAGATCATCTCAGACATTATCTCACCATGGGGAAAAGCTATGGCGTGTTAGCTTTCCCTCTTGCACAAACACGATCTCATCTCAAGAATTATTGCACCATGGGGAAAAAATAGAGAGTGTTATCTTTCTCTCTTGCACAAGCATGACCTCATCTTGAACAACATTCCACTGTGGGGGAATGCTTGCGTGTGCTAGTTCTCCCTCTTACACAAGCACGATCTCATCTCAGAAAACATCATCCCACTCTAGGGGAAATCTAGTGCATGCTAAGTTTCCTTCTTGGAAAATATCATCCCACCATGGGGGAAAGCTACCTCGTCCTAGCTTTCCCTCGTGCAGAAGCATGAGCTCATCTCAAACAACATCAACCCATCATGGGGAAAATCTAGTGCATGCTAGCATTACCTTTTGCACAAGCACGAGCTCATCTTGGACAACTTCGTCGCACCATGGGGGAAACCTAGAATTTCCTTCTCGCACAGGCACAAGTTCATCTTGAACAACATCATCCCATTGTGGGGGAAAGCTAGCTCATGCTACCTTTCCCTCTTGCATAAGAAGCATCTCATCTCAGACAACATCATCCCACCGTGGGGGAAAGCTAGTGAATTCTACCTTTCCCTCTTGCACAAGCATGAGATCATATCAGACAACATCATCCCATTGTGGGGGAAATATAGTGCATGCTAGATTTCCCTCTTGCACAAGCATGAGCTCATATCGAACAAGATCAACCCATCATGGGGGAAGGGTAGTGTGTGTTGGATTTTCCTCTTGCACAAGCATGAGATCATCTCGGACAACTTCATCCCACGATGGGAGAAAGCTAGCACGTGCTAGATTTCCCTCTTGCACAAACACAAGCTCATCTCAAACACCATCCCACCATATGGGAAATCTAGCTCATCCTAGCTTTCCCTTTTTCACAAGCACAAGCTCATCATAGACAACCACATCCCATTATGGGGTAAAGCTAGCGTGCTAGATTTCCCTCTTGCACAAGCACGAGGAAGTCTCAGACTACATCGTCCTACAATGGGGGAACACTAGCACATGCCTCTTGCAAAAGCACAAGATCATCTGGGACAACATCATCCCATCGTGGGGGTAAGAAAAGGTGTGCTAGTTTTTTCTCTTGCACAAGTATGAGCTCATCTCAGACAACATCATTGCATTTTCTGGGAAAGTTAGCGCGTGCTAGATTTCCCTCTTGCACAAGCATGAGCTTATCTCGGACAACAACATCCCACCATGGGGGAAAGCTAGCTTTCCCTTGCTAGCTTTCCCTCTTGCACAAGAATGACCTCATCTCAGACATCATCATCCCATCATGGGGGAAAGGTAGTGCATGCTAGCTTTCCATCTTGTACAAGCTCGAGCTCATCTCGAACGACATCATCCCACCCTAGGAAAAAGCTATCACATGCTAGCTTCCCATCTTTCACAAGCACAAGCTCATCTAGGAAAACATCATCCCACCATGGGGGAAAGCTAGCACTTGCTAGCTTTCCCGCTTGCACAAGAACGAGTTCATCTCAGAAAACATCATCCCATCGTGGGGGAAAGCTAGCTCATGCTATCTTTCCCTCTTCCACAAGCACGAGGTCATCTCGGACAACATCATCCCACCATGGGAATGCTAGATTTCCCTCTTGCACAAGCACGAGCTCATCTCAGAAAACATCATCCCAATGTGGGTGAAAGATAGCATGTGCTAGCTTTCCCTCTTACACAAGCACGAGCTCATCTCGCATAACATCATCTACTAATGGGGGAAAGGTAGTGCATGCTAGATTTTCCTCTTGCACAAACACAAGCTCATCTCAGACAACATCATCCCACCATTGGGGAAAGGTAGCATGTGCTATATTTTCCTCTTACACAAGCATGAGCTCATCTTAGACAACATCATCCCACTATGAGGTAAAGCTACCTTTTGCTAGCTTTCCCTATTGCCCAAGAAATATCTCATCTAAGACAACGTCATCCCACCATGGGGGGAAGCTAACACTTGCTAGATTTCGCCCTTACACACACACAAGCTCATCTTGGACAACATCATTCCACTGTGGGGGGAAGCTAGAGTGTGTTAGATTTCCCTCTTGCACAAGCACGAGTTCATCTTGGACAAAAACATCCCACCATGGGGAAAATATAGTGTGTGCTAACTTTCCCACTTGCACAAGAACAAGCTCGTCTTGGACAACGTCATCCCACAATGGGGGAAATCTAGTGTGTGTTCTTTCCCTCTTGCACAAGCATGAGCTCATCTCAGATAACATCATCCCACCATGGGGAAAATCTAGTACATGCTAGCTTTCCCTCTTTAACAAGCATGATTTCATCTTGGACATCCTCCCACTCGACAACATCATCCCACTGTGTGGGAAAGCTAGCTCATGCTAGATTTCCCTCTTGTACAATCTCATCTCGGACAACATCATCCCACCGTTGGGGAAAGCTAGCATGTGCTAGCTTTCCCTCTTGTACAAGAACAAGCTCATCCCATAAAACATCATCCCATCGTGGGGGAAATCTATTGCGTGCTAGCTTTCTCTCTTGCACAAGCACAAGCACGAGCTGATCTTGGATAACATCATCCTAGCATGGGCGAAAGATAGTGCGTGCTAGCTTTCCCTCTTACACAACCATGAGCTCATCTCGAAAGACATCATCCCACCATGGGCGAAAGCTAGCACATGCTAGCTTTAGATCTTGCAAAAGCACAATATCATCCCATACAACATCATCCCATCATGGAGGAAAGATATCATTTGTTGGCTTTCCCTCTTGCACAAGAAGGAGCTCATATTGGACATCATCAACCCACCATGGGGGAAATCTATCACATGTTGCCTTTCCCTCTTGCACAAGCACGAAGTCATGTTGAACAGTATCATCCCACTCTGGGTGAAATCTAGTGCATGCTAGCTTTCTCTATTGCACACGCACGATCTCATCTCGGACACCATCATTCCATCGTGGAGGAAAGTGAGCATTTGCTAGCTTTCCCTCTTGCACAAGTACAAGCTCATCTCGGACAACATCATCCCATCATGGGGAAAAGCTAGCACATCCTAGTTTTCCCTTTTTCACAAGCACAAGCTCATCTCAGACAACATCATCCCACCGTGGGGGAAAACTAGTGCACACTATCTTTCCCTCTTGCACAAACATGAGCTTGTCTCCAATAACATCCCACCATGGGGGAAAGCTAGCTCGTGATAGTTGTCCTTCTTCCAAAACCATGAGCTCATCTCAGACAACATCATCCCACCCTGGGGGAAAGCTATTGGATGCTAGCTTTCCCTCTTACACAAGCATGAGCTCATCTCAAACTACATCATCCCACCGTTGGGTAAATCTACCTCTTGCACAAGCATGAGCTAATCTCGGACAACATCATTCCATCATGGGGGAAAGCTAGTGTGTGCTAGCTTTCCCTCTTGCACAAGCACAACCTCATCTCTAACAACACCAGCCCACCATAGGAGAAAGCTAATGCATGTTATCTTTCCCTCTTTCACAAGAACGAGCTCATCTCAGACAACATCATCGCATCATTGGGGAAAGCTAGCATGTGCTATCTTTCCCTCTTGGACAATCGCATGCTAGCTTCCCCTGTTGGACAAGCACAAGCTCATCTAAGACAACATCATCCCACAATGGAAAAGCTAACACATGCTAACTTTCCCCTCTTGCACAAGAAAAATCTCATCTCAGACAACATCGTCGTACCATGGGGGAAAGCATGCTAATTTTCCCTCTTGCACTAGCACAACTGCATCTCAGGGGAAAGTGTGCTAGATTTCCCTCTTACACAAGCATGATCTCATCTCGGAAAACATCATCCCACCGTGGGAATGCTACAATTCCCTCTTGCACAAGCACGAGCTCATCTCGGACAACATCATCCCAATGTGGGTGAAAGATAGCATGTGCTAGCTTTCCCTCTTACACAAGCATGAGCTCATCTCACATAATATCATCTATTGATGGGGGAAAGGTAGTGCATGCTAGATTTTCCTCTTGCACAAACACAAGCTCATCTCAGACAACATCATCCCACCATTGGGGAAAGGTAGCACGTGCTATATTTTTCTCTTACACAAGCATGAGCTCATCTTAGACAACATCATCCCACTGTGAGGTAAAGATAGCTTTTTCTAGCTTTCCCTATTGCCCATGCACTAGCTCATCTCAGACAACATCATCCCACCATGGGGGGAAGCTAACGCTTGCTAGATTTCCCCCTTACACACGCACAAGCTCATCCTAGACAACATCATTCCACTGTGGGGGGAAGCTAGAGTGTGTTAGATTTCCCTCTTGCACAAGCACGAGTTCATCGCAGACAAAAACATCCCACCATGGGGAAAGTATAGTGTGTGCTAACTTTCCCACTTGCACAAGCACAATCTCGTCTTGGACAACATCATCCCACCATGGGGGGAATCTAGTGTGTGTTCTTTCCCTCTTGCACAAGCATGAGCTCATCTCAGACAACATCATCCCACCCTGGGGAAAAGCTACCGTGTGCTAGCTTTCCCTCTTTCACAAGCATGATTTCATCTTGGTCATCCTCCCACTGGACAACATCATCCCACTGTGTGGGAAAGCTAGCTCATGCTAGCTTTCCCTCTTGCACAATCTCATCTCGGACAACATCATCCCACCGTTGGGGAAAGCTAGCATGTGCTAGCTTTCCGTCTTGCACAAGGACGAGCTCATCTCAGAAAACATCATCCCACCGTGGGGGAAATCTATTGCATGCTAGCTTTCTCTCTTGCACAAGCACAAGCACGAGCTCATCTTGGATAGCATCATCCGACCATGTGGGAAAGATAGTGCGTGCTAGCTTTCCCTCTTACACAACCATGAGATCATCTCAAAAAACATCATCCCACCATGGGAAAAAGCTAGCACATGCTAGCTTTAGATCTTCCAAAAGCCCGAGCTCATCCCATACAACACCATGCCATTGTGGAGGAAAGATAGCATTTGTTGGCTTTCCCTCTTGCACAAGAAGGAGCTCATATTGGACATCATCAACCCACTGTGGGGGAAATCTAGCATGTGCTACCTTTCCCTCTTACACAAGGACGAACTCATGTTGAACAGTATCATCCCAGTGCATGCTAGCTTTCTCTCTTGCACAAGCACGATCTCATCTCGGACACCATCATCCCACCATGGAGGAAAATGAGCATTTGCTAGCTTTCCCTCTTGCACAAGCATGAGCTCATCTTGGACAACATCATTCCATCATGGGGGAAAGCTAGTGCGTGCTAGCTTTCCCTCTTGCACAAGCATGACCTCATCTCTGACAACATCATCCGACCATAGGGGAAAGCTAACACATGTTAGCTTTCCCTCTTTCATAAGAATGAGCTCATCTCAGACAACATCATCGCATCATTGGGGAAAGCTAGCCTATGCTAGCTTTCCATCTTGGACAAGCACATGCTAGCTTTCCCTATTGGACAAGCACAAGCTCATCTAATACAACATCATCCCACAATGGGAAAATCTAACACATGCTAACTTTCCCCTCCTGCACAAGCACAATCTCATCTTAGACAACATCGTTGCACCATGGGGGAAAGCATGCTAATTTTCCCTCTTGCACTAGCATGACTGCATCTCGGGGGAAAGTGTGCTAGCTTTCCCTCTTACACAAGCATGAGCTCATCTCGGACAACATCATCCCACCATGGGAATGCTACATTTCCCTCTTGCACAAGCACGAGCTCATCTTGGACAACATCATCCCAATGTGGGTGAAAGATAGCATGTGCTAGCTTTCCCTCTTACACAAGCACTAGCTCATCTCGCATAACATCATCTACTGATGGGGGAAAGGTAGTGCATGCTATATTTTCCTCTTGCACAAACACAAGCTCATCTCAGACAACATCATCCCACCGTTGTGGAAAGGTAGCACGTGCTATATTTTCCTCTTACACAAGCATGAGCTCATCTTAGACAACATCATCCCACTGTGAGGTAAAGCTAGCTTTTGCTAGCTTTCCCTATTGCCCAAGCACTAGCTCATCTCAAACAACGTCATTCCACCATGGGGGTAAGCTAACGCTTGCTAGATTTCCCCCTTACACATGTACGAGCTCATCCTGGACAACATAATTCCACTATGGGGGGAAGCTAGAGTGTGTTAGATTTCCCTCTTGCACAAGCATGAGTTCATCTCGGACAAAAACATCCCACCATGGGGAAAATATAGTGTGTGGTAACTTTCCCACTTGCACAAGCACAAGCTTGTCTTGGACAACATCATCCCACCATGGGGGAAATCTAGTGTGTGTTCTTTCCCTCTTGCACAAGCATGAGCTCATCTCAGACAACATCATCTCACCCTGGGGAAAAGCTAGTGTGTGCTATATTTTCCTCTTTCACAAGCATGATTTCATCTTGGACATCCTCCCACTCGACAACATCATCCCACTGTGTGGGAAAGCTATCTCATGCAAGCTTTCCCTCTTGCACAATCTCATCTCGGACAACATCATCCCACCGTTCGGGAAAGCTAGCATGTGCTAGCTTTCCCTCTTACACAAGGATGAGCTCATCTCAAAAAACATCATCCCATCATGGGGGAAATCTATTGCATGCTAAGTTTCTCTCTTGCACAAGCACAAGCACGAGCTCATCTTGGATAGCATCATCCTACCATGGGGGAAAGATAGTGCGTGCTAGCTTTCCCTCTTACACAACCATGAGCTCATCTTGAACAACATCATCCCACCGTGGGCGAAAGCTAGCACATGCTAGCTTTAGATCTTGCAAAAGCACGAGCTCATCCCATACAACATCATCTCATCATGGATGAAATCTAGCGTTTGTTGGCTTTCCCTCTTGCACAAGAAGGATCTCATATCGGAAATCATCAACCCACCATGGGGGAAATCTAGCACGTGTTGCCTTTCCCTCTTGCACAAGCACGAACTCATGTTGAACAGTATCATCCCACTCTGGGTGAAAGCTAGTGCATGCTAGCTTTCTCTCTTGCACAATGATGAGCTCATCTCGAACACCATCATCCCACCATGGAGGAAATTTAGCGTTTTCTAGTTTTCCCTCTTGCACAAGCACGAGCTCATCTTGAACAACATCATCCCATCATGGGGAAAAGCTAGCACGTCCTAGTTTTCCCTTTTTCACAAGCACAAGCTCATCTCGGACAACATCATCCCACCGTGGGGGAAAGCTAGTGCACACTAGCTTTCCCTCTTGCACAAACATGAGCTTGTCTCCAATAACATCCCACCATGGGGGAAAGCTAGCTCGTGATAGTTGTCCTTCTTGCAGAATCATGAGCTCATCTCAGGCAACATCATCCCACCCCGGGGGAAAGCTATTGCATGCTAGCTTTCCCTCTTACATAAGCATGAGCTCATCTCATACTACATCATCCCACCATTAGGTAAAGCTACCTCTTGCACAAGCATGAGCTAATCTCGGACAACATCATTCCATCATGGGGGAAAGCTAGTGCATGCTAGCTTTCCCTCTTGCACAAGCACGACCTCATCTCTGACAACATCATCCCACCATAGGGGAAAGCTAACGCGTGTTATCTTTCCCTCTTTCACAAGAATGAGCTCATATCAGACAACATCATCGCATCATTGGGGAAAGTTAGCATGTGCTAGCTTTCCCTCTTGGACAAGTGCATGCTAGCTTTCCCTGTTGGACAAGAACAAGCTTATCTAAGACAACATCATCGCACAATGGGAAAAGATAACACATGCTAACTTTCCCCTCTTGCACAAGCTCAATATCATGTCAGACAACATCATTGTACCATGGGGGAAAGCATGATAATTTTCCCTCTTGCACTAGCATGACTGCATCTCGAGGGAAAGTGTGCTAGCTTTCCCTCTTACACAAGCACGAGCTCATCTCGAACAACATCATCCCACCATGGGCATACTAGCTTTCCCTCTTGCACAAGCACGAGCTCATCTCGAACAACATCATACCAGCGTGGGTGAAAGCTACTGTGTGCTAGCTTTCCCTCTTGCATCAGCATGAGCTCATATTGAACAACATCATCCCACCATGGGGGAAAGTTGGCTTGTGCTTTCTTTCCCTCTTGCACAAGAACGAGCTCAGCTCGTCCAACATCATCCCACCATGGTGGAAAGCGAGCATGTGCTAGCTTTCCCTCTTGCATAAGCACGAGCGCATTTCAGACAACATCATCCCATCATGGGAAAAAGATAGCACGTGCTATTTTTCCCTTTTGCACAAGCACATGAACATCTCGGACAACATCATTTCAACGTGGAAAAAAGATAGCGCATGTTATATTTCCCTCTTGCACAAACACGAGCGCGTCTCTGACAACATCCCACTGTGGGGGAAAGCTAGCTCGTGCTATTTGTCCCTCTTGCAAACTCATGAGATCATCTCAGACAACATCATCCCACCCTGGGGGTGCTAGCTTTCCCTCTTACACAAGCATGAGGTCATGTTGACAACATCATCCCACCATGGGGTAAAGCTACCTCTTGCACAAGGACGAGGCAATTTCGGACAAGATCATTCCATTGTGGGGGAAAGCTAGTCTGTGTTAGCTTTCCCTCTTGCATAAGCACGAGCTCATCTCTGACAACATCATCGCACCATACGGGAAAGCTAGCGTGTGTTAGTTTTCCCTCTTGCACAAGCACGGGCTCATCTCAGAGAACATCATCGCATCATTGGGGAAAGCTAGTGCGTGCTAGCTTTCCCTCTTGGACAAGCACATGCTAGCTTTCCCTCTTGGACAGGCACAAGCTCATCTAAGACAACATCATCCCACAATGGGAAAAGCTATCGTGTTCTATCTTTCCCCTCTTACACAAGAAAAAGCTCATCTCAGACAACGTCATCGCACTGTGGCAGAAAGCATGCTAGTTTTCCCTCTTGCACAGGCATGAGTGCATCTTGGGCAACATCATCCCATTGTGGGGGAAAGCTAGCACGTGCTAGCTTTCCCTCTTGCAAAAGCACGAGCTCATCTCGTACAACATCATCCCACTGTGGGCATACTAGCTTTCCCTCTTGCACAAGCATGAGCTCACCTCGAACAACATCATACCAATGTGGGTGAAATCTAGCGTGTGCTAGGTTTCCCTCTTGCACAAGCATGAGCTCATCTTGAAAAACATCATCCCACCCTGGGGGAAAGTTGTCTCATCCTAGCTTTCCCTCTTGCACAAGCACGACCTCATCTTGGACAACATCCGACCAAGGGGGAAAGCTAGCGCATGCTAGCTTTCCCTCTTGAACAAGCACAACCTCATCTCGGACAACATCATCCCACCATGGGGAAAGCTATCCTGTGCTAGCTTTCCCTCTTGCACAAGCATGAGTTCATCTCAGAAAACATCATCCCATAGTGGGTGAAAGCTAGCTCGTGCTAGCTTTCCCTCTTACACAAGCATGAGCTCATCTTGGAAAACATCATCCCATCGTGGGGGAAATCTAGCACATGCTAGCTTTCCCTCTTACACAAGCACTAGCTCATCTAAGAGAACATCATCCCACTGTGGGAGAAAGCTAGCATGTGCAAGCTTTCCATCTTGAACAAGCACAAGCTCATCTCAGACATTATCTTAACATGGGGCAAATCTAGAGCGTTCCAGCTTTCCCTCTTGTACAAATACAAGCTCATCTCAAACATCATTACACCATGGGGAAAAAATAGAGAGTGTTATATTTCTCTCTTGCATAAGGACGATCTCATCTCAAACAACATCCCACTGTGGGGGAATGCTTGCACGTGCTAGTTCTCCCTCTTACACAAGCATGATCTCATCCTGGAAAACATCATCCCACTGTGGGGGAAAGCTAGTGCGTGCTAAGTTTCCTTCTTGAATAAGCACGAGCTCATTTCAGAAAATATCACCCCACCGTGAGGGAAATCTACCTTGTGCTATATTTCCCTCTTGCACAAGCATGAGCTCATCTCAGACAACATCATCCCACCATGGGGAAAATCTAGGTCATGCTAGCTTTACCTTTTGCACAAGCATGAGCTCATCTTGGACAACATTGTGCCACCCTGGGGAAAACCTAACATTTCCTTCTCACACAAGCACGAGTTCATCCTGAACAACATCATCCCATTGTGGGGGAAATCTAGTTCATGCTATGTATCCCTCTTGAACAAGTAGCATCTCATCTCGGACAACATCATCCCACCATGGGGGAAAGCTAGCGCATTCTACCTTTCCCTCTTGCACAAGCACGATATCATCTCGGACAACATCATGCCATCATGGGGGAAAGATAGTGCTGCTAGCTTTCCATCTTGCATGAGCATGAGCTCATATCGAGCAAGATCATCCCATTATGGGGGAAAGGTAATGCATGATGGCTTTCCCTCTTGAACAAGAACAAGATCATCTCAGACAACATCATCCCACCATGGGCGAAGGATAGCACGTGCTAGCTTTCCCTCTTGCACAAGCATGACCTCATCTTGGACAACATCCGACCAAGGGGGAAAGCTAGCGCATGCTAGCTTTCCCTCTTGAACAAGCAAAACCTCATCTCGGAAAACATCATCCCACCATGGGGAAGGCTATCCCGTGATAGCTTTCCCTCTTGCACAAGCATGAGTTCATCTCAGACAACATCATCCCATAGTGGGTGAAAGGTAGCTCGTGCTAGCTTTCCCTCTTACACAAGCATGATCTCATCTTGGAAAACATCATACCATCATGGGGGAAATCTAGCACATGCTATCTTTCCCTCTTACACAAGCACGAGCTCATCTAAGACAACATCATCTCACTATGGGAGAAAGCTAGCATGTTCAAGCTTTCCATCTTGCACAAGCACAAGCTCATCTCAGACATTATCTCAACATGGGGAAAATCTAGAGTGTGTTAGCTTTCCCTCTTGTACAAATACAAGCTCATCTCAAACATCATTACACCATCGAGAAAAAATAGAGAGTGTTATATTTCTCTCTTGCATAAGGACAATCTCATCTCGAACAACATCCCACTGTGGGGGAATTCTTGCGCGTGCTAGTTCTCCCTCTTACACAAGCATGATCTCATCTTGGAAAACATCATCCCACTATGGGGGAAAGCTAGTGCGTGCTAAGTTTCCTTCTTGAATAAGCACAAGCTCATTTCAGAAAATATCACCCCACCATGAGGGAAAGCTACCTCGTGCTATATTTCCCTCTTGCACAAGCATCAACTCATCTCATACAACATCATCCCACCATGGGGAAAAGATAGGTCATGCTAGCTTTACCTTTTGCACAAGCACGAGCTCATCTTGGACAACATCGTCCCACCCTGGGGAAAACCTAGCATTTCCTTCTCACACAAGCATGAGTTCATCCTGAACAACATCATCCCATTGTGGGGGAAATCTAGATCATGCTACGTATCCCTCTTGCACAAGTAGCAGCTCATCTTGGACAACATCATCCCACCGTGGGGGAAAGCTAGCACATTCTACCTTTCCCTCTTGCACAATCACGAGATCATCTCGGACAACATCATGCCATCGTGGGGGAAAGATAGTGTTGCTAGCTTTCCCTCTTACACAAGCATGATCTCATATCGAGCAAGATCATCCCATTGTGGGGGAAAGGGAATGCATGTTGGCTTTCCCTCTTGAACAAGCACAATATCATCTCGAACAACATCATCCCACCATGGGAAAAATATAACACGTGATAGATTTCCCTCTTTCACAAGCATGAGTTCACCTCAAACATCATTCCACCATACGGGAAATCTAGCGCATCTTAGATTTCCCTTTTGCACAAGCACAAGCTCATCGCGGACAACCACATCCCATTGTGGGGGAAAGATGGCATGCTAGCTTTCCCTCTTGCGCAAGCATGAGCAAGTCTTAGACTACATCATCCTACAATGGGGGAAAGCTAGCACATGCCTCTTGCAAAAGCATGAGCTCATCCGGGACAACATCGTCCCATCGTGGGGGTAAGAAAAAGTGTGCTAGTTTTTCCTCTTGCACAAGTATGAGCTCATCTCGGACAACATCATTGCATTGTCGGGAAACGTTAGCACATGCTAGATTTCCTTCTTGCACAAGCACGAGCTCATCTTAGACAACATCATCCCACCATGGGAGAAATCTAGCTTTCTCGTGCTAGATTTCCCTCTTGCACAAGCATGACCTCATCTCGAAACAAATCATCCCATCGTGGGGGAAATGTAGCGTGTGCTAGCTTTCCATCTTGTACAAGCTCGAGCTTATCTCAGACGACATCATCCCACCCTAGGAAAAATCTAGCGCATGCTAGCTTTCCATCTTGCACAAGAACAAGCTCATCTAGGACAACATCATCCCACCATGGGGGAAAGCTAGTGGTTTCTAGCTTTCCCTCTTACACAAGCATGAGTTCATCTCAGACAACATCATCCCAGTTCATCTCAGACAACATCATCCCAGTTCATCTCAGACAACATCATCCCATCGTGGGGGAAAGCTAGCTCGTACTAGCTTTCCCTCTTCCAGAGGCACGAGGCCATCTCGGACAACATCATCTCACCATGGGAATGCTACCTTTCCCTCTTACACAAGCACGAGCTCATCTCGAACAACATCATCCCAACGTGGGTGAAAGCTAGTATGTGCTAGCTTTCCATCCTACACAAGCACGAGCTCATCTCGAACAACATCATCTATCGATGGGGGAAAGGTAGTGCATGCTAGCTTTTCCTCTTGCACACGCACAAGCTCATCTCATACAACAACATCCCACCATTGGGGAAAGGTAGCCCGTGCTATCTTTCCCTCTTGCACAAGCATGAGCTCATCTCAGACAACATCATCCCACTATGAGTTAAAGCTAGCTTGTGCTAGATTTCTCTATTGCCAAAGCACGAGCTCATCTCAGACAACATCATCCCACCATGGGGGAAAGATAACGCTTTCTAGCTTCCCCCCTTGCACACACAAGAGTTGATCTTGGACAACATCATTCCACCATGGGGGAAAGCTAGAGCATGCTAGCTTTCCCTCTTGCACAAGCACAAGCTCATCTCAGACAAAAGCATCCCACCATGGGGAAAATCTAGTGTGTGCTAACTTTCCCTCTTGCACAAGCACAAGCTCATCTTGGAAAACATCATCCCACAATGGGGGAAAGCTAGTGTGTGTTCTTTCCCTCTTGCACAAGCATAAGCTCATCTCAGACAACATCATCCCACCATGGGGAAAAGATAGCACGTGCTATATTTCCCTCTTGCACAAGCACAATTTCATCTTGGACATCATCCCATTGAACAACATCATCCCACTGTGTGGGAAACCTAGCTCGTGTTAGCTTTCCCTCTAGCACAAGCTCATCTCAGAAAACATCATCCCACCATTGGGGAAAGCTATATTTCCCTCTTGCACAAGGATGCGCTCATCTCGGACAACATCATCCCATTGTGGGGGAAAGCTAGTGCGTGCTAGCTTTCCCTCTTGCACAAGCACAAGCATGAGCTCATCTTGGATAGCAGCATCCTACCATGGGGGAAAGCTAGTGTGTACTAGCTTTCCCTCTTACACAAGCATGAGCTCATCTCGGACATCATCCCACCATGGGCGAGAGAAAATGCATGCTAGCTCTACATCTTGCACAAGCACGAGCTCATCCACCATGGAGGAAAGCTAGTGCGTGTTGGCTTTCCCTCTTGCACAAGCAGGAGCTCATCTCAGACATCATCAACCCACCATGGGGGAAATATAGCATGTGCTACCTTTCCCTCTTGCAGAAGCATGAACTCATGTTGAACAATATCATCCCACTGTGGGTGAAATATAGTGCATGCTAGCTTTCTCTCTTGCACAAACACAAGCTCATCTCGGATAACATCATCCCACTATGGAGGAAAGAGAGTGTCTGCTAGCTTTTCCTCTTGCACAAGCACAAGCTCATCTCAGACAACATCATACCATCATGGGGAAAAGATATTGTATGCTAGTTTTCCTTTTTTCACAAGCACGAGCTCATCTCAGACAACATCAACCCACCGTGGGGCAAAGCTAGTGCGTGCTAGCTTTCCCTCTTGCACAAACACAAGCTTGTCTCCGACAACATACCACCATGTGGGAAAGCTAGCTCGTGATAGTTGTCCCTCTTGTAAAATCATGAGCTCATCTCAGAAAACATCATCCCACCATGGGGGAAAGCTAGTGCGTTCTCTCTTTCCCTCTTACACAAGCACGATCTCATCTCAAACAACATCATCCCACCCTGGGGTAAAGCTACCTCTTGCATAAGCACTAGATAATCTCGGATAACATCATTCCATCGTGGGGGAAAGCTAGCACGTGCTAGCTTTCCCTCTTGTAGAAGCATGAGCTCATCTCTGACAACATCATCCCACCATAGGGGAAAGCTAGCGTGTGTTAGCTTTCCTTGTTTCACAAGAACGAGATCATCTCAGACAACATCATCACATTAGGGAAAGCTAGCGCATTCTAGCTTTCCCTCTTGGACAAGGACATGCTAGCTTTCCCTCTTTTACAAGCACAAGCTCATCTAAGACAACATCATCCCACAATGGGAAACGCTAGCGCTTGCTAGCTTTCTCCTCTTGCATAAGCACAAGCTCATCACATACAACATCATCATACCGTGGGGGAAAAGGTGCTAGTTTTCCCTCTTGCACATGCATGACTGCATCTCGAGCAACATCATCCCACTGTGGGGGAAAGATAGCGCATGCTAGATTTCCCTCTTGCACAAGCACGAGCTCATCTCGGACAACATCATCCCACCATGGGCATACTAGCTTTCCCTCTATCACAAGCACGAGCTCATCTCGAACAACATCATACCAGAGTGGGTGAAAGCTAGCGTGTGGTAGCTTTCCCTCTTGTACAAGCATGAGCTCATCTTGAACAACATCATCCCACCGTGGGGGAAAGTTGGTTCATGATAGCTTTCCCTCTTGCACAAGCACGAGATCATCTCGGACAACATCATCCCACCATGGGGGAAAGCGAGCATGTGCTAGCTTTCCCTCTTGCACAAGCACAGACTCATCTTGGACAACATCATCCCATCATGGAGAAAAGCTAGCGCGTGCTATTTTTCCTTTTTTCACAAGCACAAGCTCATCTCGGACAACATCATCCCACTGTGGGGGAAAGCTAGTGTGTGCTAGCTTTCCCTCTTGCACAAACACGAGTGCATCTCTGACAACATCCCACCGTTGTCCCTCTTGCAAAAGCATGAGCTCGTCTCAGACAATATCATCCCACCCTGGGGGTGCTTGCTTTCCCTCTTACACAAGCATGAGCTCATCTTGACAACATCATCCCACCGTGGGGTAAAGCTACCTCTTGCACAAGCACGAGCTACCTCTTGCACAAGAACGAGCTAATCTCATACAACATCATTCCATTGTGGTGGAAATCTACCATGTGTTAGCTTTTCCTTTTGCATAAGCACGAGCTCATCTTTGACAACATCATCCCACCATAGGGAAAAGCTAGCACATGTCAGATTTCCCTCTTACACAAGCACGAGCTCATCTTAGACAACATCATCGCATCATTGGGGAAAGCTAGCGTGTTCTAGCTTTCCCTCTTGGACAAGCGCATGCTAGATTTCCCTCTTGGACAAACACAAGCTCATATAAGATAACATCATCCCACAATGGGAAAAGCTAGCGTGTGCTAGCTTTCCCCTCTTGCACAAACACAAGCTCATATTTGACAACATCATCACACCATGGGGGAAAGCATGCTATTTTTCCCTCTTGCACAAGCATGAGTGCATCTTGGACAACATCATCCCATTGTGGGGGAAAGCTAGTGCATGCTAGTTTTCCCTCTTGCACAAGCATGAGCTCATCTCGAACAACATCATCCCACTGTGGGCATACTATCTTTCGCTCTTGCACAAGCACAAGCTCATCTCAAACAACATCATACCATCGTGGGTGAAAGCTAGTGTGTGCTAGCTTTCCCTCTTGCACAACCATGAGCTCATCTTGAAAAACATCATCCCACCGTGGGGGAAAGTTGGGTCATGCTAGCTTTCCCTCTTGCACAAGCACGAACTCATCTCAGACAACATCATCTCACCATGGAGGAAAGCTAGCGTGTGCTAGCTTTCCCTCTTGCACAATCATGAGCTCATCTTGAACAACATCATCCAACCATGGGGGAAAGCTAGCGCATGCTAGCATTCCCTCTTGCACAAGCACAAGCTCATCTCAGACAACATCATCCCACTATGGGTGAAAGATAGTGCATGCTAGACTTCACTCTTGCACAAGCACAAGTGCATCTCGAACAACATCATTCCACAGTGGGGGAAAGCTAGAGCATGTTGGCTTTCCCTCTTTATTAAGTTCGACTATGATTACATTCATATCCTTCAACAACAGTGCCCAGAGTAAAGAGAGTAATACCCCTACGGTTTCTCCTCAAAGAATGCTAACCTGTTACCTCAAATTATGGATTTGATGTGCAAAAGGCATAAAATGCTTACCCTTTGACCATGTCAAGGGGATATGCCAAATCACTTCCTTGAAACATTTGATCGATGCCTTGATAAATTTCAAGAAGTTTCAACCACGCTCTAACCTTGCCCCTGAACAATCAACTTGTTGTTGTAAACTATGTCTGAAAGCAGATTAGTAGTCTTTAGTCCAGTAAAGCATGACGACATAAAATTGCGATAACCCTGTGGTATTTCATGTTTATATCTAATATACACATATCAATACCCCGTTTAATGATGGTTGTGGCTCATATGGAATGTTGGAACAAGGATGAAAATGATGTCTACACAGAACAAGCCTAAAATTTACTTACAAGGATTTGGTCTCCTACTGGTGCAATATAAAAATTAGACCTCCAATTGTCACTCAACTTCAAAACATGAACAAATATGACGATCAAGCATGAAGAGGCTCCCAAACAGTCTTGAAATCAACATAGCACATGAGAAGAAATGTCATCAAAATCATGCACCAATAGGGGATAACTTAGTCATTGTCTTCTCCACCAAGAAACATAGGATATAACCAAAATCATCCAATTAATGCACTTTTGTTCTAAACTAACCACATAATAAACCTCAACAAGGCACCTCAAATAGGTTTATAAATAGTAAATACTTGTCACTTGCAAAATCGAGATGAGTCAGACCTAGGCTTTGTTAGACATAGGACAACCCTAGTATTTGTTCGGACAAGTCATCTCTAATGTATGCTCAGACAGGTTAGCCCTCCCTTTGTTATTTAGATCATCCAATATGAATCACTAGATTTTCTTGTCTTATGGTGTACCATGTATCCCAAGTACACAACTACAATACCTTCATGTTTATGATGAAATTCCTTTGTAAATATTGAATCCATTGTTGGTTTGTTTCTCTTCAAACATTTGATGCCACACCCACTTTTTCATGTTAAAGGTACTATCCTCATTCGACCTCAACAAATTCCCAACAAAATCATGTGACTAGCACCTCAACAAACACAAATCAAGTTTATTCCGAGCCTAACACTAGTAACATTATGTCCAAGTGCACTCTCCATTTGATCATTGAAGATCTGGGAATGTTACATCCACTTCTTATTGATAGCAACAGACAGACCTCTACTGCAAGCATGTGTGTTGTTGCCTTACAAACCCTAATATCTGGAGCTTCAAAAATGGAACACTTACATTGAAACAAGACTTGGAAGTCCTCTAGAAAGGCTCTATCAACATAACACTCTTGATTGAATAGGAAAATATCTTCAAATTCGACAGAAAATTTGTGTATTACCCCAGAGTGGAGATCAAAATTTCATACAAACTTTCCAACAATAGATTCAATCATGCTAAAATCACCCCTCAAAAGTATTCTAGCTATTGTTTTTTTTTGTACAGGGATATTGTGTGGAGACTAGTGAGTCCAAGTGTTAGTCATAGTTGACACAAGATTATCCTTAGTGAAATACTGAAGGAAATGCCACTTTGTTGGAAGTTCATGCTTCTCATGTCATGACCATACATCGCAACTGTCAAATACAATACTCCTGATGAACAACACATTACTGGGGTCTGATCTATGGATATAAACAAAAATTTGATTCACCTATGTCTATTCTCAACATGTTTGTCCCATATTAACAAATGGATATTTCTGAAATGGATTATTCATGGTGGTGTCCCTCAAATCTAGGAGATGATCTTGGGCATGATTTATATGTTGCATTATTGGATGCTTCACCTATACTCTCTCATATCAATCATCCAAATTTCCTCTAGCTAGAGAGAGAGAGTCTGATGCTTTGTCATCTTCTTCAGGGACAGAACTTGAAATGTATTTTGAGGAGACAAATACCATATCTGGGATGAGAGAATTCATATCCATGTTGATGCCAGTGAAACCTGAATTTGTTGATGTGTGAATCAAGATTCCCAAGGTGTTGATTTGCATGTGTGCCTCTAAGATATGGACTTAAAATGTTTCTCTTTGATCTCTACTCAAGATAAGCTATTAAAAAATCCTATTACTATGTACTCAACATTTTAAAACAACATGTTGTATCCTTTATTTAGCAAACTATTGCTGGAAAACACATCTCAAATGCATATAAGGGCATGCTGGAAGGCCACAAGAATTTGGTCTATCATAACATCCATAAAGCAACATATTTATGACATAAACCTGATGTGATTCACCATCCAAACGTGTATCTCACATAAAAGTGTGGATTCTCCATCCAAATATGTTGTTGCCTTTGAAAATATTATTTTCCGTGCTGAAAATGGTCATCAAGGCACGCAAAGGTAGACAAAACAAATGTTGAATTTAATGTATGAACTTTTTGGTGGCTCATCATCCCCTATTCATAAATTCACTCACCCTAATTGATCGATAGGCTGCTAAAAGGAAATTAAAGTTACCAAAACTAGATCATATAACTTGCATCTCGTGATTATTGTAAAACATATCAAAACTATAAAAAATATGGCAATAATTCTTTATGATTACTTCCTACCCTAGTGCTGGAAATAGGGTTGTTCTGGCAGTTGCTCCAAATGAGTATGAAGAAACAATTGAATGGCCATTATAAAGGCAGGTTTATCTAGGGACTCTTCTGCTCACGAAGTGCACATATATTCTTATGTGCTGGAACCCCAAATATATCCTATCTATTATATATGGTTTCTAGACTAAATGTGACTAAATATACTAGAAATATTACATAAAACTTGATCCATAACAATACACAAACTTGTAATGCTTGGTCTATACACTATCTACTCGGATAATCTTCATCCATGTAGTGGCCTACTACAAGAAGATAAAGTATCTCCCTTTTTTGCAAAGGACCACCATCTCTATCTAAGGCAATTGGAAGGAGTAAAGTAGTTTTAGAACTTGATAGAATAATTTTTTAACTTAAAATAATCCAAAATCAAGAATACTTTTAAACATAAATGTTGAACATAGGAGCTGAGGATTCTAGCATGCACATGTCTCCTCACAGTTGGGTGGAAATAAGTTTATTGGTATCACTTCCGCAACAAATGAAAATGGCATTTATAAAAATTGTGAAGACTATGAGAATGTAAAAAAATACTTGCAAACACTTCACAACCTTTAAAAAATATATTATCTCCCAACTCTATGAACACGTTGGCATTTTTTCTAAAAGGAATTCTGTATTAGGATTAGGACCCATAATATTGAATACCCACAATAAGGTTGGGTAGGCTTGGAAGCTAAAGAAAACATCTGAAGGGCACCTTCTAAGATTGATGTGGCATCTTTTCCCTTTATCAAAATCTTCATTAATAATTTTGAACCTATATATACACCAAAAGTTTCAATGATAAATCTACTTAAATGCCATCATTATGGCTAAGAGAATAACAATCAAGGTGTACTGATTGGTGATTTGAATGTTTACTAGTTGTAGGGAGATCTCTTGCAAGAGGTTTCCTTAACCTATAACCCTTCTCTTGTTAGTATCTATATGACACTAATAAGAGCATAAACATCTTACCCTTGGGCAAACTCTTTACATCTTACAAAATTTTGAAGACTGGGGAAATGATTCATATGCTTACTGGAACCAATATATCAAAGATATGCCTATAATTTCAATGCCTTGGGTAAGCATTGCTAACCATGTACATGAGATTGCCTTTAGGCCAAGGGTTGATCCTGGTTATGGAAAAAAAATCTCCAACGTAGGCACTAAAGCTCCATGGCTACTAGATTGTATAACATGTATAAAAAGAAACAAAAAAAATGGACAATACTCAACCCGTGGAGACTGTTACCCATTGATTTACACAAGGGTATCCCAGAGAACTACTTCACTATTGTCACCACTATTGATCCTTGAATAGTAAGTGCAACAATTGTAGTCCCAAGTGAAGAGGAGTGAAGACACTGCTATAGAATATGGAACAAATTGTTGACGAGGAAGCTCCAGATAGTAAATCACTTGCAAGTGTTACCTTATAAAATGATGGGAAGGCCCAATGTCCAAGATAGGGTGCAAAAAAGAGATACAACTTTGCATGAAACAATTTTTAAGCCAGATAACTTGCCTAGTGGAACTAATATTTCCTACTATGTAAAATCCTAAAGGACAACAAATACTAGATGGATATAAATTGGGATCTAGTTTATGCTACAGTTGCTACAGTAATGAGGTTAATTGTTATTAGTTTGAAGCACATGCTGGATGAGCCTCAAGGCAGAATCCTTGCAATAGTATCTATCTTCCAAATGGGAAGTCCCTGCATGAAGTGGCACTTTCTTTGACCATGCCAAGAAGAATAATTTCAATACATCAGCATTGACCCAATCAGAAATCAGTGATATTATACTTGGAGCTGAGATAACTCTCCCTTCTCAACAAAGGAAACACATTACCAAATTGAAAAGTAGGCAAAGGAAGCGAGCTATCTCACTGCAATTACCACGAGGAATACAAATGTGCATGGTGATGAGTTGGTTGTCACCACAACCAATCCATATGAGAAGGTTTCTTTGGGTTCTAAAACAGATTGGCGTGTGAGGGAAATATCTGCCACAAATTTGTCATATCCATGTTAACTCTGAAGATATCAAGGAGATTTATTATACATACATCATGTCAGAGAACATATTGAAAGAAATTCATCTTCATAGCCGACCTTAGGACTCGTATTTCAGGGTATATTTATGGTATAAGCCCTCGATACAATCCACAGGTGAAGGAAATTTGTTTTATAGCTATGTCTCCACAATGGGGAACACATCAACAAGTTCATTTGACTTTGTCTTTTCCAAAGCATGAATCTTTGAAAGATTTAGAGACTTTGGGATGAATGCATACACAACCCAATGATCTTACTCAGTTGTCACCTCAGTACTTCATGCCTCTCCATCAAGCAAACTTTTGACTGCACTTATCTGTGAATACTTGGAATGGGCGTAATTGGGACATACTTTGAAAGTGTATTTACCAGAGTGTAATTTGCCTAGGGAATTTTGGAAATCTGAGTTAAGGGAGAAGTTTGGACCGAAGATTGAGGTTGATTCTAACATAGATGCAAAATATGGTCCTTTGTTAATGGAAATTATGGAAACCTATTTGAAGTTGGAGAACATGTTTGGGAACTTGTCTAAGGGTAATGCAACAATATATGTTGCAAATGGTGAAGTTGTTGTGCTGGTTGAAAGGGGTCTATTTGATGTTTGGAAGGATATTTTTACACGAGTGCAAGAAACTGCAGTAGGAAAAATCTTTGTTTATATGCTAGTGCAAATGTACCAAAATTGTTTGAGGAAATTGTCATAACTGTTATAGATGATGTTTTGGCTCCACTGAATTTGGAATAAATTAGCAACTAGTTGAAGCTAGGATCTATTGACAATGAAGTGGAAATATCCTACCCTCTGAGGAAGACTATAGAGCGACCTACCCTGTGATCCCTTGATCCTCTAAATTGATATTAATCAACACAACCAACCCATGCACCTAAACCATAATGTCTCATATTCTTTGTTGTTACTTACTAATCTTAATAATGATTCTTTTACATTAATATTGTTGAATAAGATGCCCTTGGGATAAATGAAAGGATCTATCATTACCATGTTTATCCTCTTAACTTTTTAGAGCTCTCTTTTGGTGTCATGCAACATGTGGAATTATTCCTCATGTGCTAAAGCTATCTATAATATTTCTTCCTACTTTCACATTGTGATAGTCACTAGCCCAACACACTAACCTAATCCACCCCTCTAACTTAACACACCTTCAAGGAAGCTTCAATCTCTAAATCCCTAACCATGAACATGACCCTAACCACTAATCAAATAATATGCTCACCCCAATACACTAACCCACTACCCCCTAGGACCCACTAACATACCTTGGACCATGACCTATGACCTTGTAACCTACCCTCATGTGATTGCAAAACTCAAAATTTCCATTATATCTCACTCACACGTTAAAGGTTTCCTATGCATGATGGCTTGTGTATTGGTAGGGTATAGTATGGTATTGATATTGGTATGGTATGGTATGGTATATTATGGTATGGTATGGTATAGTATGGTATTGACATTTTCATTGAAGGTTTGTTGAGTTAGGCTTAGAGGATATCGTTCGAATTTTAGAAGGTGAAAATGGATTTCCATGCTCTCGCCTCACAAATACCCATGGGCTAAAAGTTTTAGATATATTTTTTTGAAAATAAATTTGGGGCTATATATAGTCAAACCAAAGATTAAATACCCCCTAATTTTGCCCATGGGAGAAATTTAGCCCTTAAAATTTTCCATAACAGGAAGTCATTCTTAGTTTCTATGCAAAAATTCATTTCCATGTGTCCTGGAAATAACTTCAGGACTGTACTAACTCCCCTTTTCCTATAGGAATTATCACAGAGACAACAATCATATAGATCATAGGATTGAGCATCAAAAAAAGTATTGAGATAACTTACACGGCACTTGTGCATCATATCCATTACTCAAGTCAGGGTCTTATTTATTACCGAAAATTCAAGGCATGTTATTTTAAAGAAATTAAACCAAAATACAATGCTTGCAGGAATAATGCCAATCTATGATGAGGATAGTTATTTCATTATGAAAATTTTGATCTTGTTTGCTTAGTTGTGCAAGTGTTATTTTTACAAACAATATATACCATGACTTAACAACAATATTAATCAAACCTTCTACCACAAACCAGTCTTTTGTTTAAACTATAATGGCATATGTAACGAAAGTTGTAGATAACCAATGTTGATAGAAATTGGGTGCATCTTTAGATGAAAAAGGTGCTAGGTATGAATATTTTATGCTCTTAACCGTGCCCAAAATGATTATAAGTGGAGCACATGATTTTTGGATATCAAGTTCAAGAATCCCCTATGGGTCTCTAATATGCATAAAGGAGGACTATGGAAGTTGTGATGTTGTAAGGAAAAGGAGGAACACAAGCTCATGCCCAAGGCATAATTTCAACACATTGGTATTCAATGATAGATTCCATATTTTTTATGAGTATAAAGTTGTACATAAGCACTTCCATATAGTATAGTTTGTTCATTATCATAATGTTTTCCTTTAGAGCTATTGGCTACATGAAGGAAATCATTTTTGTGACACATTTAACTAGATCTGAGGTTAAATAATGCACATTTTTGGGGCCTATCTTGCATGAGATTATTGTTGTTCCAGAATAGAAATAGGGTCAACATATCCCCCATTCCAACATGACAAGTTATAGAATGTGAGCTAGTTTAATGTTATCATGAGAAGATACAACTAACATGCAGAGGGTTGATCTTTACTTTTTATTTATCTTAAGAAGATTCCTAGTTGAGCCTAAAGAGGGGTTTGATCAAGAAGAACATTTCATAACCTAAAGGATGCAGGCCATAACAAAGGTTTATGTTGCACATGAACAAAATATATTGAACATCAACATGATAGATCTTGCCTCTTCGATAATGGTCCATCTGTTGAACATGTCCCTCAACTGAGAGACATGCTTTGAAACCCCTTCCATTCACTACAGACTCTCCTTATTTAGAAGCCTTTCATTTCCACTCGACAGTAACACCATCTCTTCCTCTATCTCCAATAATAGTTTATCTTAGTCATGAAACCTTTTAGAAGCCCAAGTTGACACTTTTTCCTTGACCACGCTTAGGGATTTGATAAACTGCTCACTGGGATACAAACCACTTGATTGATCAAAGTTAGTCCAAGAAGACTTAATCAAATCACAAAATTTCTCCTCTACACTCCACCTGGGATTATACTTGAACGAGGCTCCAAGTTTCTTCATTGGATGGCCCAACTCCAACATAATCGAGAAGATGATCAGAAAAGATACACCCTAAAACTCAAGACCTCACCTAATGAACCTGCAACAAAAGATCTTCATGAACAAGGAAATGGTCTAATATCTGAGCAATACCATCCCCATCCCCCTTGGTTATTAGTCCATGTTGGCTTGACCTCTACCGACTCTATGTCAACCAGACTTGTCATCTCCAACTAGTAAAGGAAGAAACCTGCCATTTAAGGGTCCACTCAACAAGACTCACCCCAAACCTCTGAGAAATGTAATGTGAAATTGATATCAACACCCAAGATGATAGAATTTTGAATTAAAAATCTGTGATTGAAACAAGAATTCCTAGTAGCCTAGTTTATTCTCATAGGGCCCATAAAGATTCAAAAGAACCAATGAAAACCCCAACTCTTTAGCCTTAAACTCCATACTCAAACCATAATTGACATAAAAGGAATTAAGAAGTTTTATAGTGTCATTCCAACCTGTAAGAAAACCTTTAGAGAGCCCAACATAATCCATTGACAAAACATGTCTAACTCAAATAACTCGTTGGTGGTCTATAATGGGGTAGACTTCCATTTTTTCTAGATGACTCTTAGTCTTGGGGAATTACCCTATATTTTTTCATTTAAGAAAGATAAGCTCTTAGTCATTTAAGAGAAATATTAATCTTAGTCTCAACCACATGCATTTCAATCTAATGCATTTCCTGGGTGATTGTGAACATGAGTCAAGATCTATATGGAAACAATAATGCAAGGTTTTTCATATACTGGAATAGAGGCATGTAGTTATAACAATAGTAATGAGACATTATAACATAAGTGGGTTAACTTATATCTTGTTGAAGGAGGTTGTTAGAAGATTGATAAATGAAATTAAAGATGAACAATAATTGGAAAAGGAAAAGGATCAACGTTGCCCCTTTAAACCACCTAGGATTAGTTCCCTTGCATGGTGCAAGGGCACTCACCTAGGATTAGCGCCAAATGTATTACACCTTCTCCCCTAATGTTCTCAATAAGGACTCACTCATAGAATAGTTAAACTACTTGCCTCTCCACTCTCTTGAGAGTTTTGCTAGATAGTTGGCATTTTCCCAAGATCACACATCTCAGTCCCTTCAGTGTAGGGTTATCTCTAGATTGACTCATTTTTTGTAAATGATTATTCTCTTAGAGCACCATCTTCTTATTCCTTCCCTCATTCTACTTATAGCTCTTATGTGTCTTGATATTCTCCCTCTTTCCCCTAGTTTGACTAGAGAGGGGTGGTCATTTTTGTTTTTGTTTTCTCATTAACATATTATGTTTGACGTGGCTATTGTATCTATATTATTTCTGGTTACTATAGTTTAGGGCTTTATCTATTTTAATTTTTCATAGATTAGTGATTGGAGTTTCTTTTGCACTCCCACCCTGTACTTGCACTAGATTGTACTTCTAAGTCCCATTGACTTACTATTGTAGTCATTTATAGGAGGGAGATTAATAAAATCATCTTATTAAACAAATTTTATGAATTGACCTACACAAACAATGTCATGCAACGAATCTCAACTAAGTTCCTAACATACAAATTCTTCACGTAATATGCAACACTTGTTCCATTGTACCCAAATGCTCTACTCTGCAAGTTCGACATATAATCAGTTGAATCAGTGACACAGTTGATTGCAAATGTTTTCCAAACTAGTTCAAAGAGTGCAAAGTATTCGGAGTGTTACCTTGATTTGTGGATGGCTGGATATTGAAGTTCGGATCTCAGGTGCATGCATGAGCCCCTAAAATGGAAAAATGAACTCTAAGTTGATGTGGTATTTTCGCAAGATGCTGAGAATCCCATGGCAACAGATTTTTTTTGAAAAAATGTTTAAAAAATAGACCAAATATGCAATCTGTCTTACCAGTTGATGTGATCAAGGATGGGCTCAAAAGACATAAGAATTGCTCAATAATGTTGTACTCATTGTTATCCATACACTGAATACAACAACATTATTGCAATCTTGGTGACACCATACCATATCCCCTTGCCTTCTTAGCAGTTTCAGCATCACTGCTTGTCTGCTACTTTAGAATTCAAAATGTAGTCCATATCTTTGTTGCTACAAATTTGATGTAGTGGTTGTATTATATGAACAAGGATCTGTCACCAGACATGTGCCATCATTGTCCCATAGTCTCTTGATATGTATCAAACCATCAAATTTCTTTATTTCGTCCAAAAACAAAGTGTTGTCTCTATCAATTTGTGTGATCCTTCCTATAGCATATAGGTCGTATTTCAAAAATATCTCAATGACACCAACACTGTCTATCCTCATGTAATTCTGGGTTATCGTGAAATTGGCTCCATCCTTTAAAGCTAACAAACAGGTGGGAGTAGTTTCATCAATTGTTTGTGCTCCAAGAACATTGTAGAGAGCACAAAGAACTAAATTTTCAATTCCAAGTGCTTATATAATGTTGTCCCAAATACTCAATACAACGCGCAATTGACTCCCACAAATTCTGACATATATGTCAACTCTCAGATTGAGGTGCATAGTAGTTCAGACATCAGATTGAACTATGGGTTTTGCTTCCTGATCCCCAGAATAACCTTTTATCACCTTTATCTTAATACGTTCAAGCCTTTTCCACCGGGGCCAACAAAAACTCTCGGCAACACCCTTCGTTCAATCTCCTATAATATGTATTAGATGGGGTGCAAACCTGATCACCGCATATCCTAAAATTTTGAGGAAACGAACATTTTTCTTCTTCTGAGACTCATGCTTCAGTGATTGCAAACAACCCCCATGCTATCTCTGTCATACATGGATTGGATACCATCACCACGTGATCCATCGATGGTCTCAACATTTTTAACCATGTGGTATGGAATTTCATCATCTGATTGGGAGCATATCTTTTCTCCCTATGTCTTTGGTTGGCCAAACACTTCATCAAAAGATTTATAAAAGAAATTGTGAGAAATCCTTGTCTCATATTCGATGATAACGAGCTTGTTTTCATTATCAATTTTTAGTGTTCAACTGAAAAAAATTGATGTGGCATTAATGAATTTGACCCTTACTACGATGTGTGGTTCTATATGATAGTTGGGTGGAGATAGGGTCCTACCCTATCAATTCAGAAAAGAAGATGGGTGTAAAACTTAGGCATGATAATTTCGTAATAAACCACATCTTTTTCCTGGTTGACAATAACCCTCTCCAGACAGATTGAGCCATGCATAAACCAAGAAGGGTTTTCACTCAGGTTGTTCTATGATGAAGAATTTATTGCATTAATCACCTTGGATTGTCTACTAGCCACATAAGAAAAACCTTTGTCTTAAAAAAGGAGAAGATTTAGTGCTTGTTCCTCGGATAGTTCATCAATTGACTTTGTAATAGGATACTCTGCACCCTTTTCTTCATTGTAATAAAAAAATGAGACAGATGATCTCGGATCACTCTGCTTAGTGGTGATGGTAAGAACACTATTAACATATGAATGGTAGTTGGGCCTCGATTTGGGTTTATGAATGCTTTTTTGGATATGAAAATGCTCCAGCCCAAAAGTATTGTTGTCAACAGAGTGGAAGGGGTCAAAACTCTTTCTAAGAAATTTTCCAAGTCCAATCTTGTGAACAACAATTATTTCAGCGGATTCTGAAAGGCTTTGGTTATCATTTTTGTCATGGTGATAGGTTCTTCCATCTTCAACCAGAGGGGAAATCAGATCAGTTTTGGTTTTTATGTTGCTCCCATTGAGTGATTCTGATATCATAGTTAAACACATATGTAAATCAAATCTATCCCCTTACTGGTGGTTTATGAACTGCAAACAAAGGCTGGGAATAGCAAGGACCCCTTTCGAAGCATTTATGTAGTCTTGGAGGGAAACCTCAAGCTACTGTAACACATCACATAGGCCTTTTGTGTGTGTTGGAATTAATAATGAATAGATGTATGAAGAGTGTACAAGTTCTATTGATACTACAGGTCTGGGGTAACAATACTCACAACAATATATGAATAATGTCTTCAAAATATGTCTCCCTACAATTTGTACTTGATCACAAGACCTATTGTTGAGTACTCTTGACACAATAGCTTCTTTGATCATCAAAGAGTTTTCATATCATCAACTTGCAAGCTAGGCACCAATCTCATGGATTTCCTCACTTTTGAAGACATCAGAAGCAACAACACAAAAGGAATTCCATTCTTTAAGGAATCTTCACAAACTGAAATACCCTTCAAAAGAAATTCTCAAATCTTCATTAAGAACTTCTAATGTATCCACATGCTTTCCATTCGATTTCAGAAATTCACTTTTTTCGAATTTTGGGAAAGGATGAGCCATATTGTCTTGTGCCTTCATGATCATCGTAACAATACCTAAAAGAGAAATTCCCTATTCGACAATAGATGACCCCGAAATACCCAAAAATGACACTGGCAAGCTGAAAGGAATCCTGCAAAAATGCAAAGGTTGAAAGGAATCATTCAAATGTATCTCGGACATCCATTCTTCGTATTCCTCTGAAAGAGCCAGTATGACATCATATGACCTGCCTTGTAAGTAGTCTTGCATAGTAGATCCTTCATCGTCAAGGTTTTCTTCACTTGTACAGTCATGTTCATCATTCTCAAGGATTGCCGAGACAACATAGTACCCTTGTTTCCAATCACTCTCACTTGAAATTATATCGAGATCTAAGACATAAACATGTTCTTGGATAGAGAATGGTTTTTCTCTAGGGCTGGGTTGCTCACAGGATTCACCACCATTGTTAATGTTAGGAGCTGGGTCCAAAACCCTACCCATAACTGAATCTGGGAAATCTCCTTCGGTCAAATCTTCAGTATTGTGGCCAACAATGCTACCCTGTAAAAATTTTGGGTGCAATTATGGACTTAAAAAATGTATCATTGGTTTGCATTCCACATTCTTGAGAGGTTTCCTTATATCTAGTACAATCATCTCTAGATCATATCATACGAGAATCACCATGATACAAAATTGAAGACTTGTCCATGTTCAGATTAAAACCATTATGCAAACTTGGGCTAGCATCATCATCAATGGCCTTGTAAAGACTTCCACCTACATTAAGGATTTGATGATTTTCTGGGACAACAGGGATTTTTTCTATTCATATGGCGTCGATATTGTTAATGAAACCACTAGAAAATCTATGATCGTCTAAATTGGATCTTCAACATGAATGTTCTTCCACAAGACCAAGAATGGTGTGTTTATGACAAGCCTTGCTCACAATGCAAAGGCCAGCTTCTGTTTTCATTTCATAATCTTTATCCCTATCCTTGTCTTCATGACAGTCATCAAAACATAACAATAAATCTTCCTTACCTTCCAAATCTTGAGTGAACATCTGATATTTAAACAACATGCCTGTAGGTGGATGATGCATCATAGAGGTTTCTCTAAGGATCCAAAGACCAAAAAGTATATCTTTTAGATGGATTCCATAGAATATCACAAATTACAGGACTGTAGGGTTCCTAGGATTCTTTTTGTAATATGGATCCGGAGGCAAGATGAACCCCTTTTGACAGTGTGAATCATATTACAGGGCCGAACTCAAACTCATGAGCTCCATTTCTTTACTAATAACAAATTTTCCTCCCCATGATATTGGGTAAAGTACCCACTTATTAAACATATACATTCCAACTAAATTCCAAAGTGGAGCTACTGGAAATAAAGTCAATGCTCAGTTCTTCACAGAATTTGGAAAACAAAATGTAAGGAATCCATTTACATTAACACTCCCTATCAAAATGTTTGTAGTCCAGAAATTTTGTTGCACGGGGCTCCATTGAAATTATCTCAATTTAATTCCTATGGAATCAACATGGAGCCAGACTTCACGATGAAGATGTTTAGTGCCTTTATCCATTAGCCATGTTTTAATTTTAATTTTTTATAATTTTATTGTTTTCTGACCTAAGGTTTCATCTTCTATTTTTTTTTTCGTTTTTTTAGATTATAGATTTTAGTTAGCAGCTAAGTAATGGCAATGCTAACAGATGCTAGTGGAAGTTTTTATAGTTAGTTTTCTGTCAAGACTCAAACTGTAAATTTATTCCAGCTTACATTTTAGCCGATAAAAATAACCCTAGATAGACATCTCACTTCATCAAGCCCATTTATTACAATGTACAGGTCAACAAGGTAGACATTCACTAAGAATAAATAGTATCTACTTTCAATGACTTGCAATATAACACCCATATCTGTAGTCACAAAACATAAGTAGATAGCATAAATGAGCGTACAACCTTAGAATATGACCTTTAAACATTAAATGTTGCTAAAAAGTTAAAAATAGACATGATTCTATCTTCTAAGGAGAATTCTTTGAATGCAAAAGATATTTCCAAGTTGGAAGAGAAATCCATGTAAAAGATATTCCCTCCCATAAATCTTACTAGGATGAAAGTATTTTAGTGAGAAATATATGCACATTGCATGCATAATTTGTCAAAAGTAAACAACGGACTGATCATAGTAAAAAGTCCAATGGCATGAAACATAGTAGTAAGAATCTCTAAAGACATGGAACAAAGTGGATACAGAGTTGTTTTGATCACCTTCAGACATTGATGTTGAATGTACAAGTGTTTATGAAAAAAATATGAAAATTATTTTACCAATATATAACAATGCAGTTAGGGGATCTATTACTCCACCTTACTCTTGAGCACCAACAGAGAATATACCATGACAGACAAGATCTAGAAAATATAAAAAAAATTGGAACAAACTAGAGAACCTTATATTCCAAAAGTAATAACAAGATATCTGGTGACGAGAAGAAGAAAACAAAAATCACAAATATGGGCAGAGATTCGAGTGCCAAAACTCTGTATTATAAATCGATCAATTTTTCCTTGGGCAAGTAAAGTGCACTAGAAAACAAACTACTTCCTGTGATAGTTAAGACTGCGCTTTTAAATGAAAGTGAAGCTTCTTCCCACTACAGGTACACTTTGAAGAAAGTGTATGTATTAACAACATAATATATAAAAGATCTCAATGGGAGATACCAAAATTAGCATAATTTCATGTTTGATTGTTGCATCCAATTAAAGAGAATAAGAGCATCCTTACCGTGATCATGTTGGGCGTAAGCAATAATCATTTCATTCAATGAGACCACATTTTTGTGAGACATTTTTTCAAACATTTGGCGTGCTTCCTATATTCTTCCACATTTGACATAGCCAGAAATCATAACAGTCCATGAGAAAACAACTCTTTGAGAAATTTTGTCAAATATGTCGAGTGTATTTGCTACGCTACCATGTTTTGCATATCCTGTAATCATCCCGGTAAAAGAGATCGTTGACATTTTGTCGAATACGAAAACATATTTCTTTGAGAAATTTTTTCGAATACCTCGCATTTATTTGCTATGCTACCATGTTTTTCATATCCTGCAATCATGACAGTAAAAGAGACGACATCGTGCCAAGACGTTTTTTTGAATGCTTGGCAAGGGAGTGGATGGTACTTTGAAAGAGATCAACGCTGGTGGGGTTGGCTTCAAGAGTTGGGATGTTGGGTATAAGGTGAGGAGGCAGAGGTGAAGCGAACAAAGGAATCTCATTTCATTTCATGTATAAAATTTTCCAAGAAATTTTATGTATATGATTGTGAGCCACATTGGGTGAAAAAATACAGAAAGGGATCCCTCGCTGAAGGGTGAGGTGCCAAATGTTCTCATTGGAAATACATAGCATACATAGAATGACATCATCAAGTTTCTCATGGTAATTTGGGTTGACCCTAACTATTCAGTTAGAATGGACCCTTATTTTCCCATTTCTTAATATTTTTATTACATGCAGGGCATTTTTTATTATTTACTACTCTCTTTAATAATTTAAACTGAACATATGACATAGTGTGGGTTTGTCCATAAGGGATTTATAATGATGAAAGTTTGAACAAATATAGAGCTTTGATTTTTTAATTTATTCTAATTTTTTAATATAACTCACAAATCCTTAAATATTTATTCCTTATTTTTCAATCCCTCTTTTCCACATCGTAAGTTCCATGGCTCCTAGTCAAAGAGACTCTCAAGACTTTAACCTTACCTAGGTCTTGGTCAAACAAATGCAAGAGAAACAATGTAGATTCCCACGACTTCAACCTTACCTAGGTCTTTGTCCACCAAATACAAGAGCAACAATGCTTATTAATATAAATCCTTGTTACTTTACAACAACAACAAGCCCAAAAATAAGAGTTACAAGATACAATCATGCATGATATTATAAGTATGTTTGAAGAGCTCATCGTAGCTTAGTATCATGCCTAGCCATAACCTCATCTTCAACACACTATTCATTAGGTGGTTCCCAATATCCAACAAAACCTCAATATGGACATCAAATTGTTGGTGCCTAAATCTAATGGAGTTCTCAATAATGACAAGCTCAATTATAATACATCCAACTAACAAATCAATTTGGTATCAGAGTAGTTTATTACACTAGTTATATTTTTGTAGAAGAGATTGGAAGGTGACTACTCAAATTTGGTACCATGCAAGTGGTATTCAAAGAACAAAGTCTAAATCAAAAGTCAATATGGCAGGAGAAGAAGACCACATCATAACCAAAAGTGAAGAGTTTGTATTTCCTTGTGAAATATTGATCACTGTAGAGTAGGATGTCTTGTCCTTTCGATGAGATATGTAACAACAATTGTATCTTCTTCAACAATTGGTCAATTCAATGAGTTTGATGGTCGTACCCAATTTGGTGAACAAGTTTTCTCAAGATCATTAAAGTAGAGTAACAACATAAAATAATTTTACCCAATCTAGTGAAGTAAAACCATTAAAGTAGAGTAACAACATAAAATAATTATATTATGGAAGGATACAGTATTGAGAAGAAAACCTCCAAATGAGAAATAGTCCAATACATTGATACTTAATTCTCAAGATCCATAAGGTGTATTCCATTCTTCTTTATAGATACCTAGTAAATCCTAACCTTAACCACTAGTGTGGTTAGGCCTTTACATTAATGACTATGCCATATTACATTCATTAAATGTTAAGTTCATGGTGGGCCTTATTTAATAATAAATATCATAGTGAACCTAATATACCTTATATCAAATAGCCATAATATTTGTCCTATCATTAATCCTAATGGGCATCTTGGACCCCATAACATCATTATGGGGATTCCATCATGTTACCAATCGGTACTATGGTTGGTAGTTAATATGCCCTCCATCCAAATATTATGGAAAAGCAGTACAGATGTTGTTCACACACACATTATTTCTTAGTTACCAACACTATCAAAATCAAAATGTGAATCTCAAAGTACACTAAGGATATGGAATGAAAACTTGGAAATCTTCAATGCTCATGACTATCAAATATTTAAATATCTACAACCCCTCAACCCTATAAACCCTTCAAATTATAAAAATATCTACAAATAGAACAAAAACTATAATTTAATGATATGTTTGACTATTCAACCATATTTTCAAATCAAACAAAATTGGAATTATAAGTTGTACTTGACTATACACTGATGTTTATACAATGATATTTATAAATGAAATCAAATGATTTTTTTTTAATTTCAGTACGGTATCATAAAACATAAATTATCCTTTGACCATCATAAACAATATAAGAGAAATCAAAGATGAAACAATAAATTGATATTTTGAGTTCCAAAAATATCGTGTATAT
>ML819582.1:80199-106019 GCA_009831015.1 Picea engelmannii
ATAATGAAAATTTTCATAGTTACACCGCCAAATACATAGGTTCCACAAGCATTTTAGGATAATAACAAAAACTAAGAGGCAATTAAAACATTTAACTCCAAAATTCTGGACTATAAGCCATAGCTTTAAGATAGATCACTTCATACTTGCAAAAGAAAACATTTGCCGAATTTAAAATTTAAAAATTTAAAATAAAATATATCTACAAATTTAAAATAAAATGTACACATAACATTTTAGATAAATAAAAAAAATGTGATTAAATTAAAATTGACATACATACCAAAAGAGTTAATTTCCATCCTCTAACATGCACATTTTCCACAAAATATAATGTAAACATCTTTTCCACGAAATATAATGTAAACATATTTAACAATAAAAAACAATAGAAAGAAAAACAATAACACATATTAGCATATATACTTTATTATCAAATATTTTAAATATATTTAACTAAATATTAAATAAGGAATATGAAATAATAACATACCTAGCTCGAGTTCCACAGATTTAAGATTATCGCTCTCTTTTTATTATACTTTTTTGGCATTTTAAAGATAAAAATTGTGATCTTGGTAACCAATTTTAGTGTTCATAGTTAGATAATACCTCGAAAATAAATTCGGTTTTGTATGCAAAAAGTTCACAAATCTCCATATTAAGCAATTCTTCCAATAAATTACTTATATCTATGAAAGTTCACAAATCTCCATATTAACAACCATTATTCTAGAAAATATGTATTTCTTCTTTCTGCAGTGGAATATATGTTCTCATATAATCTTTCATGTACATGCAGAAAACACAAATCTGCACATATATTAAGTCATTCTTCAAAAACCATTTAAATCCTTCATCTTTCTACATGGGATTTATTCATATTATATATAATCAAATTCTCTTTGATATATGTCTTCGTCATGATTTAAACATAAGTGAGATCATGCACATATATAACTTATTTTTAAATCTACAAATGTTGGTTTTTGTGGTTAGTAAGCAATTAGTTAAGAGCTTGACAATACCCCAAGAAGGAATTCATTTTGTTGTATGCATAAAACACAAATCTCCATATTACTCCATTCTTAGACAAGAAGGAAAGGAATGCAATCGAAGAAAATTTAGAAACCTCCCCTTTTTTGATGTGGGATAGAGTTTGTTCTCAAATAATCAAATTCTCAAGTTCAAAATTAGGTCTTCATCATGATCTAAACATAAATAAGATTGAATGTACCATTTTAGACGACAATAAGATTATATAGGAGTTCTATATATTTCAAAATATTGATCAAAGTATTGAAAATTTATATAGACACTAGTTGCGTAACTCTTCTATGAATAGGAAAGGATAAACTAAAAGGTTGATCAAACATAAAATTGAAAAAAATAAAATAAAAAAAGCATATTCAACAAAAATAATCTTGAACACTTATATATAAAAGGCCCAGCATAAAAACAAATTAAAACTCACTAATGTGCAATGTCCATACATTTAAGAATCACCATGAATAGACGCATCCTTCTCAGGTATGGATGCATCCTCCTATATCCCAATCTCCCACACTCTCTTCTCCACATTTTGTTCAAGCACACTCCCAGGAACTCTCTTCTCCACATTGACCTATAAAACATTTCAAATTTTTACATTTGAAAATTAAATTTAAATGATTTTAACACATTAAATTTTAGTTTTAAATTTTGAAACATGTAATACCTGTGATGTGACAACGTGAATATCAATAAATTATACCCACCATACCCGAAGATTCAATAAATTATATGTTGTTTAAGACATTTTCCTTTTAAATTAATAATTTAAATGACATTGCAATTCTCATATATAACTAAATTTGTTTTCAACATGCAATGATACCTCTGAACTCCCACTCTAATAGTCCCTGTCGTTACGAATAAAAGCAACACAAGCAAGGGAATTTTTTTGTTTGTGTTTTTAGGAAGGAAGGCAATGATGAGAACCATTAAACCATACCATCTAATGATGAACACAACACACGCCAACCAGGAAACCGATAACAACGATCGATCCTGACACAATGGCTTCAACGACAAAAAGTAGAAGCCTATACGGTGAGAAACCAACCAAATTAAGGCATTCCATAACAAAGTACCAATGTCTATTACAACAAATAACACCCACAACAAGAATCACCAGACTTCACACCAGGTTATCATACGCACTCGTTTATCAGCGCGCACATTGATCCCATTATAAGGAATCATGCCGCCACAATGCGTCAAGCGCAGTAGTAGCTAAGGTGCAACTAAACCATCCTAAACCTTCAAATCATGGCACAAGTCAATGAAAAAAATATAGAATTGTGCCCTAAAATAAAACTATAAATACGAGCACTCCAACGATCAATCTAACGAGGCGCAAGATGATTGCCTTCGACAGATTTAGAATTGCGCAACAACCAAAAGTACCTCATTCACAATTTTCCATCATAAGATGAATTCGACATGTGAATCCAACCAGTGATGATTTTAGGGGCTAAATTTCGCTCATGGGCTAATTTTCCATGGTTTTTCAAAAAATGAGATTCGCTATCTTAAAATTGATTCGCCCAAATTCTATAGGATAAAATTATTTTACCTTAAAAATCGCCAAAAATTTATAAAAACTATCTAAAATACTTAGAAATTTGAATATTTTAAAAAAAATATTGCCAAACATTTATAGTTGACGTACTAAGGATTAGTAATATTCGCCAAGGTTTCTACATTTTAAAATAAATTTCCATCCTTAAAATCATCCCTGAATCCAACCTCTATCTAAAGTTAACAACACGTAACAATACTCTCTGCTTCCTTTTAAAATGGCAACCGTGTTCGGTATTATTGATTAGTTTAAAGACACATGGTAGCTTTAAATTAATTTATGTCATTTGCAATTACAACATTATATTTATTTCATTCACCCTTACCTTTACGAGGAACTAACTTACCTTACCTTCACAAGGAAAAGTTTTAAAGAATAAGGCGTTAGTAAAAATAACACAAGAGTTGGCTCAGCTAAACTGTTAAAGACAAGAATTTACTGTGGTGTAATCTACCTCCCAATAGCTTGCCGCCAGGAATCATAAATTTACTTCACGCTACTGCCCTAAATGTATGGGTATGATGCCAAAAGTATGGGTCCAAGACCCAATCCTCAACTATCGACCACGATTCGTGGGCCAATCCAAATCGTAACAATCACAAGGTAGCACCCGAGAGACACAACACTATACTGAAGGGAGGCACCCACAAGTGGCATGTATAAGTGATTAACACATCAACCCAGTGCCCCAACCCATGAGCCCACAAGGGGCATTCTCTTGCGTTTCCTGGAACCCATTTATTTTTCATAACTCTTGACCTTTGATCTATAATGATACCTAGAGGTTGCAACAGTTGGCAAAATGCTATCAAACATTGTCAAAAACAATCGTTGTCGAAAAAAAATAACACTTCCATTCATCATGATTTTAAAAATATGTGTGTGTAACACTGCTGTCACTCTTTAATGATTTAAAAATTCGTTGAAGTACATCTATAAATTTCTATCCAACTACTCACCCTCACACAATAATTAAAAGGTATTCGTTGTCAAAATAAATTTTTTCCATCGCTATTATAGAAAAAGGTGTTGTCAAGGGTGGACTGTCAACAGCCACACGAGATATAAAGAATCGATTACCAAGCCATTAATGTCAAACGCCATCCAACATTCGTTGTGTAGAACACCTAAGTATTAATTCTATTTTAATCAATGCAGAGGCAAATTGGTTGGAAGTATGATACCTAAATTTCATTGTGGTTTATCTATGGGAACGCTCTAACATCAAAGAAAAAACCTAGGCTCATTTTGTTTTTTCAAATTAAGAATAAGAATATCAATATATATTGTTGGACGTAAATTAAGAATTTATAATAACCCGTTCTAAGGAATCATCGTTGTGCATATATTTAAAGAGATAAACTGGAATAGTAATAATGATATCGATGTGCCTATTTCTCACTATGCCTCTCTCATAACAAGAATAAAATATCCTTATACTAGATAAATACATCGTTTCACAGAATAACAAGAACATTGTACAACTTGAAATGACCCCGCCATTACGACAACATGCGACAACATTAGGTAAAAAAAATAAAATTGCATTAGGAAAGTACTGACAATAATAGCATCACAACAACTCAAATTGACGACATCATAATGAAGGACGACACAATTAACATAAAATTCCATGGCGAGCGAGGAATATAATATCAACAATCATCAATTACATTAGTTTCAACGCGTAGGAAGTAAACAACTAGAACCATCACACAGTACATTGAAATTCCATTCCGCAAGAAGGTTATTGTCTAAGACTATCATCATGACATTAATTACCATACACGTGAGAATCCCACTATCTATCATCATACATTACTTTATAAGTCAGTGTGCACAATTGATTTATTTAACTGAATCATTCACATGCCAACATTCTTCTAAAGGCACGAGAGTAATCAACTTGGTTATAAATGTGTAAAAGGTTAGAATTCCTCAATAAATCGTAATTCCACATTATTTTAGGGTGCAAGGTCAACTAATTAATAAATGCTTCAACCTAACTTGAATAAATATAAGGATCTCACATGAGGTAAAAATAAGCTTCTTCAACAAGCAAACATTTATTAATTTTTCCTTGGGTGGCGTAACATACCCAATTCTTATTTATTATTTATGCGCAAGTCACATTGTAAACTCTCTTGAATGATTAAAATAATTCAACAAATGTGAAATCATTAAATGAAATTCTTATCTAAGTCATTATTATAAAGATAGCTATCACTCAATACCATAGATCACTAAGGGAATCATTAATAAACATGAAATCCTTTGTGCATTTATTTTCATAAAGCTCCTATTATATATTATATGTTTTATAGAATAATATATATGTAAGTTATAATAGATCTAGTGTTTAATCAAATTCTCTAAGAGGAGGTAAGAAGTAATTTAAATTCTCAAAAATAAATTGTTGGTTGTTCCACTAACTTAGATAATTTCACGAAGCTCATTATCCAATCATTACTCTCATGTTCAACCGGATAAAAGACACAACTTAATAACCAATCCATTTACAATTATAATCAAATAGTCACATACAATCCCTTTATCAATATAATTTAAAAGAAACAAATTAATAACAAACAAGTTGAGACATACAATCCCTTTACCAATATAATTAAAAAGGTGTTAAACTGAAATGAATTCTAATCTGTAATAAAATTTTAACTAAATTATATTCTCAATTCTAAACACCACTAAAGTTAAAATTCAAAATTTTAGGATTGTAACATAAATAAATTAAACCAAATAACATTTCCATAGAACTTGCCATAAAATTTTACTACCAGTCACGCCATAAACAATTAATTCCCCTGTCATCCACTATTATAATCTTATTACTGGAGCTACAACAGGTACGTCTAGGTAACACAACAATCATAGATCACTGTCAATAACTTAAGTAGCTATGTCACATCATTTTTGCAAAAGGGAAAAATAAATCACAGTCAACCAAGAAAACAAAACACAACTAATAACTCTGTAAAAATAAAGAAGAAAAAGGGAAACAAACGCAGCCAATCATCCAAGCATGAAACAACTCGCAGAGGTAAAATTAATGCTGCCCATATAGGGACGCGATTCTGCAGAGAAAGGACCATGCAACTATTACCTAAACACGGTTTTGTAGAGAATAAGGTAGAGACAACATATTGTACAACTCACAGAGGTAAAGGTGTGAACCAACAAATACATATATACGATTTTAGCAAAGGAAATGGTTATGCAGCCATACATAAAAAAAAATTGTAGTGGCAAGGTTAACATGGCCAATACAGAGGCACGATTTTGTAGAGGGAAAGACTCTACAGTCGTTACATAATATTTACACAGTTAAATTTGCCAGTTAAGTAATGAAGAAAAAAGGTAAAAAGAAAACACTCAATAAGAATTTGCCCAGAAAGGTTAAAATAAATTCGTAGACGTAACTTCCAGTAATAAAATGTTTTCATTAAAATAGTAGACAAAATTTCCAGTAATAAAATGCTTTCATTCAAAATCACAAACATCAACTTCCAACCATAATGCGTTTTCATTATAAAATCGTGCACAAACCTCCAGTAATAAAACATTTTCACTAAAAAAATTGCAGACAAAACTTTAATAAGTCTGTCCAATGCCAGAATACCAAATGGAAAAAAATGTAGACACGAGATTAAATCGTTTTCTAGACAGAATACCCATCCAACACAGAGAACAGTGAGAGTGCAAGGACCCCAAGTAAAGGGGCATGGAATGGGTGAAGGGATAACCAACACTACATAAGAATTCCATACACAGAGACACCTTTTTCTAGAAGGTGCAAACAACCATCGACCCAGGGAAAATAACAGAGGTAGACGACTGTCGAAATCGTCCTTCGCTCATCATTCTCGCACATAAAAGAAGGGCTTTGATATCCATAGGTATTTTAACGCTAAGACGACGACTATAGATCAAGATCTTGGCCGACTGCTCAGGCAAGGACTGGTGAGCTAGGGACAAAGGCTAACTTCCATGAAGGTCATAATCACACTCAGCAAGGTGGTCAATACATGTGGGAAAACAAGGCCATATGAGACGACAACCCGTGAGCTAGGTCGAGAAATTTTTTAGCTATCACTCTAAACATCCAATCTACTTACATAATCATCATGCAGATCCAATCATAAAACCTACAACAATCTACCATTCAACGAAGAAAGCGTACAGTTTCCTGCTCACTTGCTCCGAATGACGTCCACGTGCTCCATGCAACTCCCGCTCACCGACCGTTGAGACCTCACCGGTACCTCCCAGATAATGCTAGGGGTACTCTTCTTCCCCCTTATCCCCCTGAGCCGCAAAGGGGCCACACACACTATCCAGAGGTTTCGTCTAGCTCCCAGCTCGCCTTGCAAGGCTGAGCTACCACTCCTCTCCAAGTTGGGTATCCCAACTCCCACAAGTAAATTAGTCAAGACGATATTTTTGCAGTGTAACGTTACACATACAGAAGATGATCCTTCATCCTTCTCCTTCCTTCATTTTATAGAATTTCAAACTTCCTTTCTTTCCTAAAATCTCATTTAATTAAAGTTTTAAAAATAATTTCCTAAAAATTTCTCTTCGTACAAGTGTCACCCATCCCCTACATTCCTCCATTATTTAATTTCTTTAATTAATTAATTATCTCCATTCCCTCACCCACCTAGAGTTACTCCTAGAATCACTCCTAGGTGTCCCCAAATTCCCTTACAGGTTTTAAAGGATTTCCCTATTATGAAGTTGCTAATTTAGTTAAAAATCAGAAATCTTTTAATGGTCGATTCTTTACTAAGTTGACCTTCCTCTTTTTCCCTTAAGTTCCCCCTTTTCCCTTTTTATGTTACCTCTTTTCTCTAGTTTCCTATTTTTTTTATTTCCCCCCCTTTCCCCCTTTTACTTAGAATTCAAAAAGGCAGGTGTGGAATTTAACCCCTTTTCCCTTTTATCATTTAATTAGTATTTTTATTTTTTTTAATTATCAAAAAGGTAAAATAATTAATTCCCCTTTTACATTTATTACCATAGATTTTATTTTTATGAATAACTTAATTTCTTACACCCTCCATGTTACAAGATTTAACGAAGGTCACAATTATTATTTAAGTTATTATTATTATTATTATTTATATATATATATTTTTTGAGAAGACAAGGTTCTACCACTAGCGTAATTTGGACTTAGGCCTTAAATTTCGTACTGGGTGACATTTAGTTAGGGAAATTGTTTTAAAATTTCTTAACATTTTATTTGTCTTAGGGCCATCTAGGTTCATCCCTCTATCATCAACAATGCAACGTGCCCTTCAGGATGCACTACGTGATCCAAGGGTGCCAATCGCCTCTTGACTGACATGGTAGACATCAATAACCCCTGGAGTCAACACTCTGCCAGGTGAACTTGTGGGAGATTAAGGGCTTCTAAGTAATAAGCCCCGAGCCACCTTATTGCACATACCTTAGAATCATCGTGGGTGACTGCCACAGTCTTCCCTCACGACATTGTGGGTCCTTTCGAACTAGGTTATCGTTAACCTACAGTTCGAGCCACGGTGGGAGTGCTAGTAGGCTGTGGCAGGGCTGCTATCACACCTCTCCCTCAACATCCTTGGTAGTTGTGTGTGACCCCTTTACTCCATATGTGAGTCTGGTCGGCAAGCTATCGTCAACCTCCATCATCAAAAAATCATGTCAAAACATATCTAGATCATATCATTCAATCATATGCACTAATATCATAGTAAAACAATCAAATCCCAATGGCACACTCCCTGACTCGATCTGAAGTCCAAGGGGTTCCATCAATGCCTCTGCATCCTCAAGGTCCAAAACCCTGCACACTCAGTAAAACCGAGTCAATAGCACCTGTCTATGTCAAGGTAGTAAAACAACATGTCATCAACTCATAACACATCATAATCAAAATCAAAAGTTTTAATAGCATAAAAATACGAATCACTTGTGAGCAAGTGTCCTCAAAGAATAAGTTTGCTCAGTGCGCCAGAGTGGGATGTTACACAACTTCATAATGTAGAGTTGTATCACTACACATGGATTAAAGGAGTAACAATAACTAGATAATTACTCTTGTGTATAATAATAACTAACATCAGCTCCATTTTACAGAGTTGTATCACTGCGCACAGATCAAAGGAGTAACAATAAACTATAAATATCGTTGGAGTTTAACCCAATGCATAATTTCACTGTAACATCGTTGAATACAAATACAAATCGCTACAGCACTATAAACATTGCCAGATACAAAACACTACATCAATTGTAAGTTAACTCGAATACAAATAGCTATATAAAAGTCTGATGTGTGAATTCACTAACTTATACCACATTAAGAAATTGATTCGCATACCATTAGGTATGGGTGAAATGGGTACTGGTATAGATTAATTTGTTGTGTAACTAAAATTTCAGTCATATTCGATCAAGGGTAGATTCATTGAGGTTTAAGTGCTAAAACGCAAGCTAGAAGTATGAAAACACAAAGTTGGAAATTCGGGGATGGGAATGATAAAAATGGCATAAATACTCAACATAAGAAGACACAAGGACCATCAATCAACCAAGAACAATCTGCAAGGGTAGACGACTACGCAACACCTCCTTCACTCATCATCCACGCACAGAAAATTAGGGTATTAAAATATATAGGTCTGTAACGTCCCCGGTCATTACGACTACAAGCGAAGCAACAATGCAAATTTTTTTTTTTTTTTTTTTTTNTCAGGAAAGAAAGTGATGACCACAATAGTTTAACCACACCACTAATGAAGAACACAAGCACACAGTCTAGGCAACCAGAAACTATGACTCCAGTCACTGGAATAGGAGAAACTAGGCGAAACATGCGTAGGACAACAAGGAGGAACGACTACCAACCCGACGCAAAAGTGACACTCCTACAAGATAAGAGACAACATCCCCCTCCCAACACAATGACCTTGATAGACATGACTAGAACCTCAAGGAACACATACCAAACACATGAAGGCGTTCCACCCATGCGCCATAAGAAACTTACAATGCTTGACAACACTCACACAGAACGCATTGACTCCAGCCAATTTCGCGTTCCCCGTTATCCAATAGGGTGCGCCATGATCCCCTCACTAAGGATCATTCCATCCCTAGGTGATAGATGTATCAATAACCTTGGCACAACACATCCATTCTAGACCAAGGACTCTAGATAAATCCGACGTGCTAGGATGAAATAACTGACAAGGAGGCTACACCCACACCCCAAGCAACGAGTCAACGAGATGCAGGATGATGTCAACAAGAAAATGCAAGATGTTACATGAATTCACCAACAACCCAACCCATTCATCAAGTCTAACCGGTCAATAATTACCATCTAATTAGCATTGAATACAAATCAAAATTTATCATTACTTACGATCTAGAAGGGAAATTCTACATAATTCCAAATTGCAATCTAATTAGTAATGGATGTCATATAACAACATTTACCATATCAATGCAAAAAGATATAATGAAATACTTATTAACACATTATATTATAAGATGCGGTTTATCTACACTAATCGTACCAAAATGATAGTTGTACATTAACCTTAAAAAGAATATGCTAAGAAGTGACAATTCCATTAAAGCCATATACATTCAATGAGAAATTAAAGACATATACAGTCGATGAGATTACTTCCATATGCATTTAATGAGATCTACTTCCATATGCATTTAATCAGATTTACTGCCATATGCATTTAATGAGATTTAATGCCATATTCGTCTAAAGAGATTTATTTTCCATATGCTTGAACATAATTAATGTCATTCAGATCCATTCAATGTATTTGATGCCATTGCTAAAAGATATCCTACAACAATACTTATTACTTCTAATTAAATTGGAAGGAAGATGTCCAAAATCAAAATTGTCAATTCGACATGTTGTCAGGTAAAAGTAAAACTCAGGGGTAAGAACGTCGAAGCATTTAGCTAGCCATCTAGCAAATGGTAAATCAATTTCTGTCAACAAAAAATCCAATATCTAGTTGTCTAAAAAGGTAAGAAGTTTTTGTGTAAAGTAAATGTGAATTACCATTACTGTAAAACTACGATGTAATTACACATTGGCTGTCAAATGAATTGGAATGCGTGTAGATTGATAAGTCACCAGGTAATCTAAAATAAAATGCAATTGAATATATAATGCGTCTATAATCAAATTATGCAATGACGGTCAATTAAAACGGAATGGGGAAAATTGCAGAGAAGGTAAATGCAACTTTCCCAAGGAAGATTGTATAGATCCCGACCCGATTTTGGTGGCCAAAAATGCAGAGGTAAAGGTGTCACAACAAATTCGTACATGCTAGCAGAGGTATGGTTTCACAACAATTTGTAGTGTCACAGCAGAGGTATGAATCAAGGTTACAAATCAAAAATTATAAATTTGTTGAGCTATAAATTCATTGAGTTACAATTTGCAGATGTAAGGTATTACAACAATGATGGTTACAATTCGCAGATGTAAGGTATTACAACAATTTCATGGGTACAAATCACAGAGGTAAATATAATCTGGGAAGTAATAAAGTTGGAGTCCCAATAAAATAAATGTAAACTTAACCAAATACTGACATGTTTGAATTTGAACCATACGTAATGTAAAATCACAGACACAGGCAGTAATATGCAGTCAGTAAGGGAGGCATTAACTGAAGAGAATTCATTGTCTGTTTGCAATTAAAAGAACACTCATTGTCTAATGAAGTCCTTGCTATACTTTACATAAAAATTGGAACAAAATTACTGTAATACTTAAACCATATTAAATTGCTTCTGTCTTAAAAGCTACCTAACTTAAAAGGTAATAATCACTGAGGTGTAACTCATTGGGTAACATGGTGAGGCAGGGTATCAATGCCAAGTACAATCGTAGTGAAATCGTAGAGTAAAAATGCCCATAAAAGAGAAAATAAAATCACAGAGTATTAGACATTCAAATAAAATGCCAAGAAGGAAAATTTGTCTTAATTAATATACAGTGGTTGTCTAAAACAAAAAGTGTGTAGCTTGTCGAGCACTTGGTAATCTAAACAAACTGACCAGAAATAAAAAAAATGTTCGTTGGTCAAAATTGACCCCCAAGTCAAACAAAGTGTAGCCTAAGAAGTAGCAATCACCAGGAAACCAAAACAAGATATAAAAACGTAGGAAATGTCCATCAAGATATAAAAATGAGATATAAAACGAGATAACAAACGAGATATAAAAACACAAAGTTTAAAGAAAACTTCGTCATCAATCAAATTTTGCAGGGTTAATTAAACGCGTCAAGGCACAAGACCACACACTACCTAGAGCAATCAACAGGGGAAGATGACTGGAAGGAACCTCCTTCTCTCATCATCCTTGCACAAAAAAACAAGGAATTTGGATCCATAGGTCTATTAACACCGAAGTGATGACCGTAGATCCGGCTCCTGGCCGAATACTCAGGAGATGAATGATGAGCTAGCGACGAAGGAAAAACAAACCATAATCATCACAAATCAATAAACCATAGGGCGTTGAAGACATGTCGGGAATTGAAGGCCAAGGGAATCAATCAACATTGAGCTAAAGGCTATGGGGAAAATTTAAGTGATCAACTAGAATGCTAAGAAAATAATTTCCTTACCTAATTAAACATACAGAACTAAAAGCACAAATCACACTAACAATCTACCATTCATAAATAAAGGAAGCATATCATTGCACAATCACCCGCTCTGATTTGATGTCCTGCGTGCTTCATGCAACTCCCTCTTGCCGATCGATGAGACTTCATTGGTACCTCCCAGCCAATGCTAGGGGTACTCTTCTCCCCCCTTATCCCCCCGAGCCACAAATGGGCCACACACACTGACCAGAGAATCAACTAGCTCCCAGATTGCCTCACAAAGCCGAGCTGCCACTCCTCAACGAGCTAGGTATCCCAAGTCCCACAAGCTAAGTCAGTCAACTATAAATTTCTGTAGCATAACATTACACATAACAAAAGAGAACCATCATCCTTCTCCTCCCTCCATTATATAGAGTTTCGAAGTCCCTTACTTTCCGAAAATCCCATTTAATTAAATGTTTAATAATTTAATTCATAAAAATCCTCCCCGTACATGTGTCACCCATCCCCTTCATTCCTCCATAAATTAATTTCCCCTATTTTCCTCACCCACCTAAAATCCTTCCTAGAATCACTCCTAGGTGTCTCCATATTCCCTTACAAGTTTTAATGAATTCCCCCTTATTAATTTACTAGTTTAGTTTAAATTAGAAAGTTCTTAAATGTTAGATACCTTACTAATTTAGACTTTCTACTTTTTCCTTGGGTTTCCCTTTTCTTTTTATGTTTCCCACTTTTTCCTAGTTTCCTATTTATTTTAGATTTCCCTATTTCCCCTTTTTATTTAAAACTCAATTTGGCAGGTGTAGAAAATTAACTTTTTCCCTTTTCCCCTTTTAATTAATAATTTTAATTAGTATAAGTGACAAAACAATTATTCCCCCACTTTTTTAAATTTTATCCCCCAAAATATTTTTATAAATTAAAAGAATTACTCACCCCCTTCTCGACACACGATTAATGAAGATTGTCATTTTTATTTATTTATTTTATTTTTATTTAAACATAGTTTTTTTTTCTTTTACCGCAAGTTTCACCTAGACCTATATTTTAATTTTCGAGGCTGGGCGACATTTTATTAGGGAAAATGTTTTTAATTTTTCTTATCACGTTATTCATCCTAAGGCCATCTAGATTTATTCATTTATTAATTAACAATGTGATGTGCCCTTTAGGATGCACCACGTGCTCCAAGGGTGTCACTCGCCTCTTTCATTTTTCTTGTGCAACGTTCCCTTGAGGACACACCACATGCTCCAAGGGTGCCACTCGCCTCTTTCCACTTTTCTTCCTCGAAGATCCCTTTAGGACACACCACGTGCTCCAAGGGTTCCACTCGCCTCTTGACTGACTTGGTAGACATAAAAAACCCCTGGAGTCAATACTCCTCCAGGTGATCTTGTGGAGACTAAGGGCCTCTAAGGAATAAGGCCCCTGACTTATTGCACGCCCCTTAGAATCATCATGAGCGACTGTCGCATTATTCCCTCACGACATCGAATTAGGTAATCGTTAACCTACAATTCGAGCCACAACAAGAGTGCTAGTAGGTTGTGGTAGGGCTACTATCCACACCTCTCCCTCAACATCTCTGGTAGTCATGTGTGACCACTCTACTACACATGTGAGTCTTTTCGGCAAGCTATTGTCAGCCTGCATCATCAATGAATCATGTCAAAAATATATCCATAATCATATCATCTAATCAGATGCACTAATATCACATATAAAACAATCAAACCCCAATATTTCACTCCCTAACTCGATCAGGAGTCCAAGGGGTTCCATCGATTCCTCTTCATCTTTGAGGTCCAAAATTATGCACACTCAGTAAAACCAAGTCAATAACACCTGTCTATGTCAATGCAGCAAAACAATATGTCATCAAGCCATAATGCCTCATAATCAAAATCAAATGTTTAATAGTATAATAATCTGGATCACTTGCGAGCAAGTGTCCTCAAATAATAAGTTCACTCAGTGTGCGTAAGAGTGGGATGTTACAAGGTCTCTATGCACCGAAGTGACGAACGTCGATTCGGCTCTTGGCCAACTGCTCAAGTGTGGACTGACAAACTAGGGACGAGGACGAAAGGCACAAATCTTCACAAAAATCAACAAAACCAAAGGACAACCACAACATTTAGGGACCGAATCCCAAGGGAAACAATTCAAGCAACGAGCTTAAGGGTATCGGAACTTAAGTTCTCAGATGAAATTCTAAGTCAGATATTTTCTTTACCCAATTAAAAATACAAAATTGAAAGTGTAAGGTGTAATAAGAATCTATCATGCAGAATCAAGTAAGCGTACTGTATCCCAAGTCATCCTCTCTAAGTCGTTGTCCTGCGTTCTCCATGAAGCTCCCGCTTTCTGGCTGACGAGACTTCACTGGTACCTCCCAGTCAACACTATGGGTACTCTTCTTCCCCCTTAGCCCTCAGAGCCACAAAGGGGCCATGCACACTAAAACAAAGATCATCTAGCTCCTAGATCACCTCGTAAGGTCGAGCTACCAGTCCTCTTAGAGATGGGTATCCCAACTCCAACAAGATAAGTCATTCAAGTTTAAAATTATGCAGCGTAATGTTAAGCATAACACAAGAGATCCATCATCCTTCTCCTCCCTCCATTATGTATAGTTTCGAAGTCCTTTACTTTTCCAATTTCCCATTTAATTTATTTTTCAACAATTTAATTCATAAAATCCTCCCTGTACATGTGTCACCCATCCCCTTCATTGCACCATAAATTAATTTCATTAATTAATTAATTACTCTTATTTCCCTCACCCACCTAAAAGGAGTCATAGACTCGCTCCTAGGTGTCCCCATATTCCCTTACAAGTTTTAATGACTTTCCCCCTTACTAATTTACTAGTTGAGTTTAATTTATAAAGTTCTTAAATGCTAGATACCTTACGAAGATAGACTTTCTTATTTTTCCTTGTGTTTCCCTTTTCTTTTTATGTTTCCCACTTTTTCCTAGTTTCTTAATTCTTTTAAATTTCCCTCTTTCCCTTTTCATTTAAAACTCAAATTGACTGGTGTAGAAAATTAACTTTTTTCCTTTTTCCTTTTTAATTAATAAATTTTAATTAGCATAAGTGACAAAACAATTATTTCCCCTTTTTCCCTTTTTAAATTTTATCCCCCAAAATATTTTTTATAAATGAAATGAATTACTTACCCCCTTCTTGTCACATGATTAATGATAATTCTTATTATTATGTGTATATATATATATATATATATATAAGTATTTCTTAGACCTAGACTTTATTTTCCTGGGCTGGGCGACATTTTATTAGGGAAATTGCTCTAAATCCTTCTCATCACATTATTTGTTCTAAGACCATACATGTTCATTCATTTATTAATTAGCAATGCAGCGTGCTCTTCAGGATGCACTAAGTGCTCCAAGGGTGCCACTTGCTCCATTATGTTTCCCTTGCGGGACATGCCCTTCAGGATGGACTACATGCTCCAAGGGTTCCACTCACCTATTTCTAATTTTCTTGCGCGATGTGCCCTTCAGGACGCACTACATGCTCCAAGGGTGGCACTCACCTCTTGACTGAGTTGGTAGACATCAAAAACCTGTGGAGTCAATAATTTTCAGGTGATATTGTGGGAGACTAAGGGCCTCTAAGGAACAAGGCCCCTTCCTTATTGTGTGCCCCTTAGAATCATTGTGATAAATTCTCATAGTCTTCCCTCACGACATCGTGGGTCTTATTCATCAATGTCAGGAGTGCTAGTAGGCTATGGCAGAGATGTTTTCCACACCTCTCCCTCAACGTCTCTAGTAGTCGTGCATGACCCCTGTACTCCACATGTGAGTCCGGTCGACAAGCGATCGTCAACTAGCATCATCAATGAATCATGTCAGAAATAATATCCATAATCATATAATCTAATCAGATGCACAAATGCCATATATATACAACAATCAAACCCAATATTCCACTCCGTGACTCAATGCAGAGTCCAAGGGGTTTCATCGATGCCTTTGCATCCTCGAGGTCCAAAATCTTCAACACTCAGGAAAATCGAGTCAATAGAACCTGTCTATGTCAATATAGAAAAATAACATGTCATCAATCCATAATGCCTCATAATCATAATCAACTACCCAATAGTATAATAATCTGGATCTCTTGCAAGAAAGTGTCCTCAAGGAATAAGTTCACGCAGTGTGCGGAAGAGTGGGATGTTACAGCCACCCTATTCAAACTCTCCCAATGAGAATTGGGACAAGCCTTTCCAATTAATAGGAGATGGAATAAGGATCTGTGAACAACACAACTAAGAACTAAATCTAGGATTCAATGTGTTCACATTAATACAAAAAAATAAATTTCATCTTGTTGATTATTCAAAAGATTGGAGATTGGACAACTAAAGTGATCATATGTGGATATTAGAAAAAAAATACATGATTCAACCCATTCAAATTTAAACTCATGGAATGAAGTCCCCTATTTACTGGAGATTCATTTAACATATGACCAAACTGCAATTAATGACAATAACAACTCAATTATTTCTAAAGATACAATGATATGTATCTATATCTAGAACTACAAGAAAACTATCCTCAAATGCATAAAATTTTTATTAACTATAACACAACCCAATTCGATGTTCGGTTCATCATTCTATATTAACACCTTCCAACCATTACAATTTTTTTTTCATACTCCTTAAGATCTTCTATAGACATGGTATCTATCTCATTTGTTTTGTAAACAAAATTGGCTAGAGAATTGGTTTCTTATCTCTGACATTTCAAACCAACATCAACACCATAAAAAATTGATTCCAAATTTTTCCTAATTCCATTCCTAGCCTCCTTTCCAAGATTTGATGTAGATCACAACTATGAATGTGAGACAAATGAACCTGATGGATGAGATACTAAAGGTCATGGAGGCCTCTACAATGTTTCATTTCAATATGTCCCTTTACGATCATATGTCCGTCCTTACCAACCCCATAATAATTGGACGGTAGGATGGTATAATCAGGGTGGATGTCCATGAAAAACTCTGCAAAAAAGTATCTATAAAAGTAATGTGGAACATTATCATTCCATGACAACTTCCCATATGATACCCAAAATCTATTATAAATATGTCCTTCTATGTTGTGGTGCTTAAAATATTTTCCCTTCAACATCTTTCTCTTTGGACCATCTTTGAAATTGAACATAGAAATTGCATCTTCTCTTCAAAATCTACTTTTTACTACTTCCCATTTATGAGGTCCCATCACCTTCGAGTTTCATATCCTCATCAAATCGATAAAACTATCAGTCGTTGGCTTCATATTTTGATATGCATCCATAAAGTTCTAAAATGAATGAAAACAAATCTCCAATATTTTCTTACTCTCTCGAGGAAGATTCAAGCACCTCAAATAAGTTTTCATCCTGCTTTTAACACCTGAGCATTGTTCGAGGGTCATTGCTTCAATAAACCCTTCCCAAGGAATCTCATCACCAAAATCGGGGAGATAGTTGGACGTAGGCATATAATCTTATGTTTCTAGAAAACACCCCCTGAATCCACCTTCACCCTCTTCACCATCATTGGAATATTCATGATAACCACTCTCTCTTTCAGTATCTTCCCTTGCATTAAACTCATCATCTACACATACACATTTGAAAGTAATTACAACATTTAACAAAAACATAATTTAACATAAAAAAATAAAAAATAAAACACACACACACACACACACACACACACACACATATAACATAAACATAAATACACAAAAATAAAAAAATAAAAATAAATTACCAAACATATTTTCTTGTCGTGATGTATTCCCTACATTCTGTGGTGTTGGAGTATTAATGTGCAACCTATCTAACAAAGTTGCATCCATCACACTAATTTGATCACATTCTCGGGATTATCTATTCATAGATTCATTTGATAATCTCCTCCTCTGACTAGATTTTCGTTGGTCACTCAGAATCTTAGTCAAAGAAGGAGTTTTTCTTCTTCCTTCATTGGATAGACTAGAGAGTTTGCGAGGATTTTTTGGAGACTCTTGTCTCGACATCTTGCCTCGATATATATCCTTTGAAAAATTATAAAAAAAACTTGAAGGAATTTAACAATTTATAACAACTTCAAAGCATCAAAGACATATATTGAAAAAACAAACAATGACATTTTTTATTATGATGCTATATATAATGAACATGAAAATATTTAAATATAAAAAAAATGTAACATGGAGAAGATAATCTATTTCTGTGTAAATTGTAGAAGGTAATTGTTAAGATAATATTTGTGTAACATGTTAAAATTTAAGGGAAAAAAATATAGCTAGCTAAACAAAAATTATATATTTTAATTTCTAAACATTAGCTACTTGTATGTTACAATCAACAAGACATTAAAACTTCTTATCCATAATCTGGTATCCTAAAAACAATCAATGACAAAAAATTTACTTCGCTGAAACAAGAAGCAATATTACCTGATATGTTTTTTCTATTCTCTTAGATACATGCTCATAGAAAGCTTCAAGGGATCATTGATCAAACCCTTAGGGAATATCTCATCATGACACTTGGAGAAAATTGGCAAGAAGAACTTTTAGGGTAAAATATCAAAAGACTAACCAACAACATACACAAGTGGAACCAACAATAGAAGATGATAGAGACAACGTACATAGAGTGGCATTAGCAAGGATATGAGGATGGATACACCAACAAAAGATGAAGAGGGCGACACCAACAAGGAGAACCAGAAACCCCAAACAACAACCAAGAAGAGACCTACGACAAGATGGAAAAGACCCTTTGGGGTCAGGGACAACAAGAGGTTGGAGAGGTAAGCCCACGATGGATTAATACAACAAGAAGAACTATCCTAAAGGGCTCACAACCACTCAATTAAATGATTAAATAATTTAAACAAATAATATTTTATAACATAATATATTAATTGTTAAATCATAAAAATCAACAAGAAAAAAACAAGTCAAGGAGAGAGGATACAAAGTCAAGGTGGCTAACTTTATTTAGGAAGAAGAAATGGAAAAAACCAAAAACCCACACAACAATTAAGGGGGGCATAACTCAAGCAAGGGGAGTTTCAAGTCAAAGTCAACAAGTTAAGTTATTCTTTAATGGGATAATGTCCACATGATTCTCATGATATAACTTATAATCTTTTATCATCCCAACATACGAGGAGGATAACTCATGTGATCATGCCCTTCTTAACTACTCTTAGGTATCATGGACCATCTCAAGAGAAAAGAGGGTCACCCATTATCTCGGCTTGGTGCTTAACCAAGAAACAAAATAAACCAATAACTAAAAACCCACACAATAATTAACTATAAGAGTGGTTTCTATATTTTTCATAGACAAATACATAAAAAATTGAAAGTAAGAGAATCATTTTGAATGCATTCAAGTATTTAATACAAGATCTTGGACATATTGCGTTATTTTCCACTCTTTATCAAAATCAACCGTTAGGTGAGTGATTGTGAGAATCTATATTACACTTAAAAATTGTCATAGGTTTTTCCATGTTCAGGTCTATCCCTGTACATGGACAGGGTCAAATTCGACCTTGTCCCTATACAAGGACAAACCCGAATTTAGCCCTATCCATGTACAAGCCCAAATTCGGCCCTATCCATGTATGGGTATAGGTCGGATTTCGAGCATGTCCATGTACATGGATATGGACGAATTTGGCCCTATCCACCTCCTCAAACAAAAAATAGGTAAATAACTGAAATTTTAATTAATTGGGGAATAGGTTAAGAATTACCTGAAACCTGAACATGAAAATATTTAAGTATGAAAAAAATGTAACATGTATAAGATAATATATATCTGTGTAAATTGTAGAAGGTAAATTTTAAGATAATCTATGTGTAACATGTTAAAATTTAAGGGAAAATAATATAGGTAGATCTAAAACATAAATATTTATTTAAAAAATTCTAAACATTAGCTACTTGTATGTTAAAATCAACAAGACATTAAAACTTCTCATCCATAATCTGGTAGCATAAAAATAATAACTGACAAAACATTTACTTAGATTAAAGTAGAAATTAAAAGACTATGTTAGTTCCCAAATTTGAAACAAGTTGCACACTAAGAAGCATTCGAGTAATGCTAGAGAGAAAATTTGTTGTTTAATTGTGTTTGGGACCACTCTTTCAAAATACATGTTATTGGCACAAGAGATAGAGGAATGTAGAAGGGAAATAAAAGTAGCTAAATACTATTGAGGGGATATTGCAACAGAGAGTGTTTCAAGTCCATCTGTTTTTGAAGACTAAGATTTATCCTCCACTTCACCAAGACTTCTTTGTTGGGAAAGATTTTTTAAACTCAATCCATTATTTCCAATTGATGTTAATTGTTACTGTGAACACTTATTGGTTGGCCAATGGTTAATGATACATTTATGAAATTACATGTTTTAGTCTGTTCTGGAACTATTATAAGTTCTAGACACTTAATCATTTTTCTTTTAATCATGATTTACTTGGCCAAGATCTATTATCACTTGTTGACTAGAGAGGTTTGGAGATATTTTTTGCACCCCAAAGGTTTCACCTCAAATTCTCCAGATTGATAAACCTATTGACTCATGTAATATAATGTAATCATTTCCAAAATTGGCATCAAAATTTATCACATATGGATATTGAATTCTTTCTTTGATGTGCTTTTCATGTAAGAATGTTTCTATTTTTTGTTTCATTATACCTAGTTACACAAGTATTATTCTAAATTGACATCTTGGGATTTGTTTCAAGTTGATTTTGAGATTATAAAGTACAGGTAATAATTATATGATCCAAGTAACTATATGAGTGGTTTCTTGTGCTTTTCAAGTCTTGGAGATTTGTATGTTGTCTTAGACTACAACTAGGGAAGAATGTATCTATTTTTTGTTTCATTCAACCTAGTGACATAAGTATTATTCTGAATATACATCTTGGGATGTGTTTCAAGTTGATTTCGATATTATAAATTACAGGTCATAATTATATGATCCAAGTAACTATATGAGTGGTTTCTTGTTCTTTTCAAGTCTTGGAGATTTTTATGTTGTCTTAGAATACATATAGGGAAGAATGTATCTATTTTTTGTTTCATTCAACCTAGTTACACAAGTATTATTCTGAATTTACATCTTGGGATGTGTTTTAGGTTGATTTTGAGATTATAAAGTACATGTAATAATTATATGATACAAGTAACTATATGAGTGGTGCTTTTCAAGTATTGGAGATTTATATACTATCTTCTAGAATACAGATAGGGAAGAATGTATTTATTTTATGTTTCATTCAACCTAGTTACACAAGCATTATTCTGAATTTAAATCTTGGGATGTGCTTCAGGTTGATTTTGAGATTACAAAGTAGATGTAATAATTATATGATCCAATGAAATATATGAGTGGTTTCTAGATTTTTCACAGATGAGAACATATAAAAATGAAAGTAAGAGAATCATTTTTATGTCATTCAAGTAATTAATACAAAATATTGAATGTATTGCATTATTTTCCACTCTTTATCAAAATCAATCGTTAGGTGAGTAATTGTGAGAATCTGTATTACACTTAAGAATGATTGGAGGACTGTCCCTATACATGGACAAGCCTGATTAATATAATTTTATTATAATCTTTTTGTTTTCAATTTATAATGAATATTAAAAAAAAAATTTATCTTGTAATCTCTCCGCTTATTTACAAGTTTCATTACCTTTAATCAGATATCCTTATTGAACAACTTTTCCCATTGATTAAGAAACATAACTAGAATCAATACCATTGATTGAATAAGGTTTATATAATAGTCATAATAGGTAAAAACAACTCGAACTTGTATCAATCTCCATAAGAGCTTGTCATTATTGTATCTTAGTATTCTATATCATGCATATTGAATTCAAATACAACAACTTGAACACGATAAAGATAATACATTTCTTAAGCTCGAGTTAACACATGTATGATGATTAGGAAAACATAGTACATTGATTAGTGATTATAAAGTTTTCCTTATTGATATTCAATCACAATTACTAGTCTCATCTTAGTATAGGGCAATGGTTTTCACTATCACACTCTTTGAATCAGTCATATTAGCATGTTCTAATTTTGTATCTATTGTGGTTAAGATAGCTATATAGAATCACTACTAGTTAGATTAGTAAGCATATCTCATATAACTATGATAAGCTTTGTTATGTAGATTATTGTGAAAATGAGTATGCTATACAATTTGTTACATCACTTGTTTTACTTATACCAATATAGGCTTAGTTTTTACTCCATCCATAAAGCTTGAACATGGTCTGTTTCATCTAACTAACATGTCGTACTATCATATTACTCTGAATATGTGGTGTTAATTAGGGATATCAATTATAGTATCTATGTTCTAGCTCTGTAATCATAAGTATAGTGTAAGAGCTTAACCAACTTGCTTACTTAAACTGAATAAAGTTGTAGATAAGCTATAAGTAGTAAGCATTCACATAATAAATCACACTTTCTATGAAACGTAAAAGGTATGATTACAAGCACGATGATACAGGGAGTTACTCTTGTAATGGGAATTTGATCATGTCCCTGTACAGGGACAAGCCGAAATTCGGCCCTGTCCATGTACACCGACATGCCCGAACTCGACCCTACCGTTGTACATGGACAGGGTCGAATTCAACCCTCTCAACCTCCTAAAACAAAAAATGTAAATAATTAAAAAACTGTTTAACTGAGAAAGGGTTATATTTACCTAGACCAACGACAACGAACAACAACAAGCTACAACAACCGACAACAATGACCTCCAACAACAACTACCAACAACAACCGCTAGCAACAACTATCACTAGCATTAACCGCTAGCGGCAGCGTCCGCCAACACCAACCAACAACTAAAACTAATCAAAATCAACCACCATTCAAATAGTTTAGGAAAATGTGAATGGGATGATGTGCGGGTGATATATAAAATGATTTTCGGCTGAAAGAATTTTTTGGACGAAACATCCTACCAAAAATGTTACCGGATTTTTTTTTTCCAGCTAATATGGTACATGACAGTTGAGGCCATCGTCATAGTACTGTTTGATTTGACGTCTAAAGGTTTGGCCGAAAAAATGTGTCTTTCAGCCGAAATAGTTATTAGTTTAGCCGAAAAAATGACAGTGGGAATTTTGGAGACCCGGTTCTCACAAAAGTGTTACCCAACTTCATGATTTCACCCATTATGTAAAAATAATTAATATGGTGTGAGATCATCAAGATTAAATGTTAAACTTAAAGCATGTAATGATGTGGCAACCACCAAGACATACACTAGTGTTAAGTGCTACATGGTATTTGATCATCAATGTTACACATAATGATTATCTAATTTTTTTATATGGTCTTTCATCATCAATTTTACATAAGCAATGTAGATCCATCTTAAATCTTAAATCTCTACCTAAATTTCTTACTACACTCCATATTTATTTATAACAATATAAAAAAGATACATATTTTATTAAAAGCAATGTTTGATTATGAAATATATGAAATGGAAGCTTACATTAAACTATTTTTATATTAATTTATGTATCAAATAAATAATAAAAAATAAAAATATATGCTATAGATTTGAATTAAAATCTATTAATTCAAAATCTATCACTAAACAAGAATTTAATAACACTATTTTTATATTAATTTGTGTATCAAATAAATAAATAATAATAAATTAGAATATATACCATGCATTTGAATTAAAAACTATAACTAAACAAGAATTTAAATTTAATGACACCGTGAAAAAAATCTATATATATTTAACAAAATAAAAAAATATATTTTTAAATTATTTTAAAAAATAAAATTAAAAATATATATTATTTGAATAATTTTTTTTTATTTCTTAAAATCTAATAACTTTAAAATTAAAATATTTAACTAATGTAAACACAATTTATTATCTTTACATATCCTTTCAAAATACTTAAAATATATATAGAGATAAAGTGTATAATTATGTTTCAAAATACATCTTATAAATGAATTATAATAAATCTAGAGATAAAGTGTATAATTATGTTGCAAAATACATCTTATAAATGAATTATAATAAATCTAGACCTAAAATGTACAATTATATTGCAAAATACATTGTATAAATGAATTATAATAAGTCTAGACCTAAGGTGTACACTTATGTTGCAAAATACATCATATAAATAAATTATGTTGCAAAATACTCCATAAATGTATTGTAAAGATTTACTATTAATTAATTCATTAATTTTAATTAATTCATTAATTTTAGGCTTTTTGAAGTTGAATTCAAAATATTAAAATATTAAATATATCCTAAAAATATTTTATAATAATTCTTTACAATAATAATATATTTAGACAATATTCCATATAAATTTATTATAAAGATTAGTTCATTAATTTTAAGATTTTGAAGTTGAATTAAAAATATTAATATATTAAATACATAGTAACATTATTTTATAATAATTTTTTGTCATAATTTATTTAGAAAATATTCCATATAAAATGATTCATCTGTATTTAATCAATTTAGAATAAATGTATTCAACTTATTTAAAATAATATTTTTTTAATTTATATAAAATAAAAAGTATATATGAAATTTATTCGAATTATAAACAAATAGGAATATAATTTCAAATGATTTAAGGGGAATTGCGAAATATATTTAGTATCATAATTTCACTTTTATATTAAATATATTTGATATAAATAAACAGACTTATATATAAAACAATTTTTTTTTTTAAATTATATTTAGAATAAGATATATTTAATTTATCTAAACAAATAAAAATAAAAATTTCAAAAACTAGTAAAGTGTATTGTTTATTATACTACTTTTCGCATTTGACTTTTGTATTAAATGCGGTTGATATAAAAATATAAATTTAAAGTACCTTTCACTTTGAACCTTTCAGTTTCATATTAAATAGGCATCTCATCATATAAGTAAGTGACTGCGTATCCAAGATTTTCTGTATATAAATATAAAAGATAATAAAAAATTTGATAAATACATCAACACACATTTGCAATAAAATTTAACATTTATTTCATGTATGTAGAAATATACTATTTTTTATTTTATATATAAGATAAACACATGAGTAGGCATCAAAATCCTTCATTGATTATAATCATGGCATTGACTATAATACGGTTAACAATAAAGCTTTCCTTCATTTGGTATATGTAACCAGATATTATATTTTGTATAAAAACATTTACAGGACAAGAATCTATATTTAACATTAGGCATCAAAATAAAGTAACCAGTTTGTATAACACTGTGAAGATCCTTTCATATTCTATCATTCCTGTTATAGTTGATCTTCTTTATGGTGGCCATAATGCTGTAGGGTGGCCTTGTAAGAAATGCATTTTGAATACAGTTGCTTATTCGCAGCATTATAATTAGCATGATTAGGCTG
>ML819582.1:151919-168591 GCA_009831015.1 Picea engelmannii
CTTGTAAAATATACAGGCATTTTCCATTATTAATACAGAGCAGTTTTCCTACATTATTCTGTCATTATATGCATGTCTGTGTGTGTGTGTTCATTATATGATGCATTTGTGTATTGTGATTATGCCATTGCAGGGAGTGTGTTTGAATTCAGGTTTGAGAGGTCTTTGAGGTTTCATGCCATGAGGGCATGACAGAGTGATGAGACTCTGAATACCGGTGCACAGAGGAGGCACTTCTGAACTCGAAGGAGTCAGACAAAGACGTGCTGAGAGCACAAGCTCTGAAGTCAACAACTCATATAGAAGGAGGAGTTTTGGGGTTACTGAAAACCTCAATAGTCAAGGCAGTGTAGCTGAGACACAGTTGTGGACAGAAACCTTGTTGTAGGTTCTGTAGAGCTCTACCAAGAGGGTATCGAGCGTGTGCACAGAAATGCACAGAGGAAAGAACTCTGCCGGGGGTTCAAAAAGACCAGAATTCTGTTGAAGATTATGAGGAGCTCCATCTGGAGGACGTTGAGTGAAGTGCGTGAGCGCACAGGGAAAGTATAACTGTCGGGTGTTCTGTGGCAGAGATACTCTGTCAGGAGGGCATTGAGAGAGTGCGCAGATAGCTCAGGAGGAAGGAACCCTTTGAGTTCTATCATCTGAAGGAAGCATCCACTAAGGGAGCTTTCACTGGGTCACTGAATACCCAGAGTACTCAGCAATAAGTTGCTTGAGCGGGAAGATTGCCAAGAGGCATTGTATTCTCCATCTGTGGGAGAAAGAGGAGAAGAACCGAGCTTCTGTAGAGGTCGAAGCTATAGGAGAACCTCAAGGAAGATAACACTTTCAGCGTAAGGACTTCGAAAGGAGGGTGCAATAGAATTCCTCCACATAGAGTGCATTGAGGAGGATAAATAGTTAAGCTCTCATTCTCGTTCGCCCAGAAGTTGATTTGGGTTGAGGAATTCATGGAGGGAAGTGTCGACCGACTTTGGAAGATCTCTGTTGCATGTGAGTGCACGGGATTTGAAGAACTCAACACTTAGAGAGTTGTTGAAAAGTCGAGCACCGAAAACGGGCGTAAAAGTCTCTGAAGGAGTCCGAGTTGCAAAGCTCAGGAGGAATAGTTCCTTACAATTATTGTGGGAGCAGACCCAGGTGAAGCTTCGAACAAAACGAAGCTTTGAAGTGGAGGAGAACTTCAAGGCAGAGAAGCGAGAGCCGTCGCATATCGGCATTCGACGTTTATCGAGAGGAGGCGCAGACCCGTTGAAATCGCGAGTTGCGATTTCCCGATTTAATGGGAGTCATTGATCAGAGCAGGAACACGTGGCGCACGATCCTGAGGAGGTGAAGAATCGGGGTTCGACGTTCGGGGTTTCCAGCAGCAAGGAAACTTTGTGTCGTGGATTCGCGATCCGCGAAAACCCAAAGGTGACGTGGCAGAGTGGGACCCCAGGAGATAGTGGAGTACAGGTGGCGCGAGATCCTGGGGAGTCGGGACTCAGCGTTTCAACATTTTCAAAGTTGAAAGGACCGTGGAGGAAGAGCGAACCCCCGAGTTGCGGTGGGTCCCACAGGAACAGCGTGGAGCGCTAGCACATGGCATCGCACCTCAGCATTCAGGGTTTTGGAAGGCGAGTGAATCGTGACCTTTCATATGCCGATTTCCCGATAGGGAAATCCCCGAAAGGACTGAGTCGTTGACTTTTGACCATCGGGGATCGAAGTTCGGAGGTTTGAATTGCACGGGAAGGGCCCACAGGGTTCGCGATAGCGCGAATGTCGATTTCCCGAGAAGTGAAAGGGAGATCATCGAGGAGCTACTGTGGGTAGTAAAAAAACTCCCAAGAGGAGTTGGAAGAGCATTTTGACTCTTCGGGCCAGTGAGACAAAGAAGGTCCTGGTAGGAGCGGGTTGGACCGTGAGGGTTGCAACTTTCGCGTCAAGTGGTATCAGAGAAGGTTCTTCATCTGTACATTTCAGGTGAAGTGAGATGGCGGCAGAAGGAAGACAGAGTTACTGAAGACTCTGTGACGACATCAGTCGTGGATACAGTCATTAGGAGACTGTGAGAGAATGAAGCTGGAACACTCAGAGATGTGGAGTGATAGAAGCAGATCTGCCAGGAAGGTAGATAGACACAGCAGCATGGCTATTGAAGGCCATAGACATGCTGGAAGGAAGAGCTCAAAGTTGATGAGCGGAGCAGAAATGGATAAGGAGCTCGCTGATATAAAGTGAGATATGGAGGAGCTAGAGATGAGGATGCGGCAGGATAAAAGGTTGATATGGGTTAATGAATGGCCCATGAAGACGCCAAAGGTTAAATGGCCAGTCAGGGAACTGATGGTCAAAAGACAGCGGAGGCTATTGAAGAAATGGTTGAGGTATGTTGAGGACCTCAGGGCCACAGAAGAAGAAATGATTTGTTATTGTTGGCCAGAGACTGGGAAAGGTCTCAACGATGATGATGATGATGATGATTGAGATAAATTGGAATCAGCTGATGATGTCAAGTACTGTCGGTTGGGCAGAAAAGAAGAAATTCCAGTTTGCCAGGAGGGCCACAAATTGGGATCAGTTAAGGATCTCAAAGACTGTCATGAGGATAGCCAGGGAATTTTAAATTGTCAATTGGGAAATGATGAGAGACCACAGAGGGATCTCATAGACTGCCAAGAGAGTAGTGGAATGTTTCCATATTGCCATATGGGAAAGGGAACAGAAATGGGATCGGCTGAGGATCTTGAAGACTGCCAGGAAGGAAGTGAAAGCGTCAAAGACTTCCAAGAGGGCAGTGAAAGAATGTTAAACTGCCAGGTGGGCAGAGATGAACAATTGATACCATCTGAAGGCCTCATGGAGAATTCAATTCAGCAGGGGCTGTTGATGAAGATGGGATCGGTTGATCTCATAATCTGCTAGGGAAGCAGCAGTGGAAGCATCCCATATTGCCAGGTGGACAGGGATGGACAGATGAATTTGGACCAGTAGGTGCAACTGACAGAAGAGGAGGCAAATCAGAATGGTATTTTGATGATTGGGGGAATTTCAATATTCCTTCCATTTTCCCCAGGGGAGGCAGAAAACTATATTGCATATGCGGCAATATCAAGGGAACAGTCAGCTGAGACTGTCAAACAAGAGTTGGAGCATGCATTTGGGACTGCCCAAGAATAAGGCGAGAGTGAGCATTCTGAGGAATGGCTCAGCATTTACAGTCGTGAAGCTGAAAGGACTGCAACATGGGAAGTTGCAGAGGAAGAGAAAGAAGTTGTAGCACTGAGGCTAGCAGCGAAAGAAGTCGAGCAGCAGACAGGAAGATTTATTACTCCATGGGAGATGGAGCTAGAGATGCTGGAGGATTGGCTGAACAATCCAGAATCGACAAGAGAACTGGCAGAATTCGAGCTGTCAGAGAAGGGAATGACTGAGCAGCAGGACAATCAAGAAGAAACTGCAGAGCTGAATACTGCAGTACAGTGGAAATTGAAGGCCACGGATGAAGATGGAAAAGATGGCATGGGAGATCATGATGATCTATCCAATGGCCGAAATATTTTGTAGCTGAGGAGACTGCCAAAGCAGGGCCAGCCACAGGAGCATCTAGACCGAGAGATAGAGGACATCAGAAGGCTGATGATGAGGTCAACGCAGACTAATAGTGAAGAGAAGCTGGGCAGAAGGAGAGCAACAACGCAGCAGAAGCAGCAGCAACAACAGCAGAATGGAGCAGATGAACAGCTCCAAGGATTTGTTTGGGACCCAGGTGGATTCCAACAACTACAGGGGAAGCTCATGAGTAGGAGCTCATGATTTTTGCAGCTATGGAGTATGATGCAGGAGCATCTCTCCATGCAGCCAGCTAGCCATCCAGCCACATCAGTGTGCATGCATTCGTATGATAAGAGGGAGGCGCAACCTCATTTAAATTTGTAATGAATGTAATTAAATGTGCTTAGGCTGTTGAGCCATGGAAGCCATGCTCTTGCATAGGCTGTAGATAAGATAGGAATTTAATGTGTTGTATGGCTGAGATCTAGTTCCAGATCCTGGACTAGACAGCCCAATCATTGTAAATTTATTAAAGTAGGTAAATCCTGGAGGGGAGCGCTTGATTGAGCCCTCAGTGTAAAAGAGATTTTGATATCTCATTTTGAGTTAGTTGAGTTAGGAGTAGATGCATGTAGAGCAGAAGAGAGAGCTGAGAGAAAGATCGAAGAACACCTTGTAAAATATACAGGCATTTTCCATTATTAATACAGAGCAGTTTTCTTGCATTATTCTGTCATTATATGCATGTCTGTGTGTGTGTGTTCATTATATGCTGCATTTGTGTATTGTGATTATGCCATTGCAGGGAGTGTGTTTGAATTCAGGTTTGAGAGGTCTTTGAGGTTTCATGCCATGAGGGCATGATAGAGTGATGAGACTCTGAATACCAGTGCACAGAGGAGGCACTTCTGAACTCGAAGGAATCAGACAAAGACGTGCTGAGAGCACAAGCTTTGAAGTCAACAACTCATATAGAAGGAGGAGTTTTGGGGTTACTGAACACCTCAATAGTCAAGGCAGTGTAGCTGAGACACATTTGTGGACAAAAACCTTGTTGTAGGTTCTATGGAGCTCGACCAAGAGGGTATCGAGCGTGTGCACAGAAATGCACAGAGGAAAGAACTCTGCCGGGAGTTCAAAAAGACCAGAATTCTGTTGAAGATTCTGAGGAGCTCCGTTTGGAGGACGTTGAGCGAAGTGCATGAGTGCACAGGGAAAGTATAACTCTCGGGTGTTCTATGGCAGAGATACTCCACCAGGAGGGCATTGAGAGAGTGCGCAGATAGCCCAGGAGGAAGGAACCCTTTGAGTTCTATCATCTGAAGGAATCATCCATTGAGGGAGATTTCACTAGGTCACTGAATACCCAGAGTACTCAGAAATAGGTTGCTCGAGCGGGAAGATTGCCAAGAGGCATTGCATTCTCCATCTGTGGGAGAAAGAGGAGAAGAACTGAGCTTCTGTAGAGGTCGAAGCTACAGGAGAACCTCAGGGCAGAGAATGCTTTCAGCGTAAGGACTTCGAAAGGAGGGTGCAGTAGAATTCCTCCGCATAGAGTGCGTTGAGGAGGCTAAACAGTTAAGCTCTCATTCTCATTCGCCCAGAAGTTGATTTGGGTTAAGGAAGTCGTGCAGGGAAGTGCCGACCGAGTTTGGAAGATCTCTGTCGCAGGTGAGTGCACGGGATTTGAAGAACTAAACACTTAGAGAGTTGTTGAAAAGTCGAGCACTGAAAATGGGCGTAAAAGTCTCTGAAGGAGTCAGAGTTGCAAAGCTCAGGAGGAATAGTTCCTTACAATTATTGTGGGAGCAGACCCAGGTGAAGCTTCGAACAGAATGGAGCTTTGAAGTGGACGAGAACTTCAAGGCAGAGAAGCGAGAGTCGTCGCATATCGGCATTCGGCGTTTATCGAGAGGAGGTGCAGACCCGTTGAAATTGCGAGTCGCAATTTCCTGATTTAACGAGAGTTGTTGATCAGAGCAGGAACATGTGGCGCACGATCCTGAGGAGGTAGAGAATCGGGGTTCGGCGTTCGGGGTTTCCAGCAGCAAGGAAACTTTGTGTCGTGGATTCGCGATCCGTGAAAACCCGAAGGTGACGTGGCAGAGTGGGACCCCAGAAGATAGTGGAGTACAGGTGGCGCGAGATCCCGGGGAGTCGGGACTCAGCGTTTCAACGTTTTCAAAGTCAAAAGGACCGTGGAGGAAGAGAGAACCCCCGAGTTGCGACGGGTCCCACAGGAACAGCGTGGAGCACTAGCACGTGGCATCGCACCTCGACATTTGGGGTTTTGGAAGGCGAGTGAATCGCGACCTTTTATATGTCGATTTCCCTATAGGGAAATCCCCGACAGGACTGAGTCGTTGATTGTTGACCATCGGGGATCGGAGTTTGGAGGTTTGAATTGCATGGGAAGTGCACACAGGGTTCGCGATAGCGCGAATGCCGATTTCCCGAGAAGCGAAAGGGAGATCATCGAGGAGCTACTGTGGGTAGTAAAACAACTCCTGAGAGGAGTTGGAAGAGAATTTTGACTCTTTGGGCTAGTGAGACGAAGAAGGTCTTGGTAGGATCGGGTTGGACCGCGAGGGTTACGACTTTCGCGTCAATGCACATCCAACAGGTGAGGTTGGAAGAAGATGAAGAAGGCATGGGAGATCATAGTGATATACCCAATTGCAAAAAAAAATTGTAGTTGAGGAAACTACATGAACAGAGCCAGCCACTAGAGCAACTAGACGAAGTGATCGAGAAGATCAAAAGGTTGATGATAGAGTCAGTAGAGACTGTTAGCAAGGAGAAGCTGGGTAGAGAAGTAGCAGCAGCAGCAGAGAGATGGGTCAAGGAGACTCCAAAACTTTGTTTGGGATCTAGGAGGATTGCAATAGCTGAGATGGGAAGCTCATGAGCAGGAGTTCATGAGCAGGAGCTCATGAATTTTTCAACTGAGGAGTATGATGCAAGAGCATCTCTCCACATCAATCAACCAGCCAACCAACCCATGTCAGCACATGCATTCAATGAAGAGAGGCACAACCCTCATTTCAAATTTGAATTTGAATGTAATTAAATGAATGTAAAGATGTTGAGACATGAAGTCGTGCCTTTGCATAAGCATTAGAGTAGATAGCCTTTAATGTTTGTAAGGCTGAAATCTAGATCCGATTCTGGACTAGAAAACCCATTCAATGTAATTGAATAGGGTAGGTGAGTTTGGAGGGAAGAGCTCAAAGAGCCCCCTCATGTAAAAGATCAGGAGACCTTCTTTGTATTATCAGAGAGAGAGAGAGAGAATAAAGTAGTGGTAGAAGAGTAGGCTAAGAGAGTTGACAAGAGCCGAGACTCTGTTGCAAGTCCGAGCTCAAAAACACCTTTGAAAAGAGGCATTCTTATTAATACAAACAAAAGCAGTTTTTCCTGCAAGTATATTCTATGTTGAATGAATGTCTTTATGTGTTCAATGTATGTTGTAGATGTATGTTGTAGGTATTCATTTGTAGGGGTTGTTTGATTTCAGGGTTAGAGGTCTTTGAGGCTTCACACTAGGAGGGTGTGACAGAATGTTGCGGGTTCAGATAGCCATGTACAGAGGGTGCATTTCTGAACACTGCGTATTCAGACAAAGGTGTTCCAGGAGGGCACAATAGCTGAAATAATTTTCTTAGAGGAAGACCTCAAGGTTGCTGAATACCTTGGAGGTTAGGCTGTGAATCAGAGACAAAGTTGCAGACAAAATCTCTGAAGAGTTCTGCAGACACTCTACCAAGTGGGCATTGAGTAGGTGCAGGAGTGCATAGAAGAACTCTATTGTGAGTTCATAAGGAGATAGAATCTCTGAGGAGTTCTGTAAAGCTCTACCAAGTGAGCATTGAGCATAGGCATATAATTCTGAGGAAGAACTCTGCTGGGAGTTCAACAGAAGTCAGAATCAATGAGGTTTCTAGACACTCTTCCAGGAGGGCATTGAGTAGATGTGCAGATAGAGCACAAAAGGAAGAGAACTCTTTGAGTTCTGTAAATTGAAGAAGAATCCAAAGAAGGATCTTCACAGGGTTGTTGAACACCCTATAGGCTCAACAAGAGGTTTCTTGAGTGAAGTATTTTTAGGAGGGCATCATATTTCTCCATCTGAAGGAGAAAGGGTAAAAGGACCGAGTTCCTTAGGATTTTGAGTAACGGGAAAGCTCAAAAGAGATAGAACTTGGTCTGCGAAGACTCTACAAGGAGTGCAGAAGTCAAAGAATCCTTTGAGGATTCAAGAACATAAGCTCAAGAGGAGCACAACTACCATCGGATCAGTCAATAGATTCTGGACTGTTGAAGTTTCCACATCCAGGGAGTAGTGGAGGAGTGCGCAGGACAGAAGAGATTCTGATTCGTTGGATCGGTAGGAAGTTGTGCGTGGTTTAATCCTTAAGTGTAGAGCAGAGGCGAAATTCCCAAAGGAGGAGTTGAGCTATCGGGATTTCGGACTTTGGGATTTTGGAGGTCTCGAGGACAAGAGGTCGAGACACTCCACACTGAAAGTCCCGAAATAGCAAAATTATTCACAGCCATCCGTTGGAAGGAGGATGCGTGTCGCAAGATCACCCACACCAAGGATTTGGACACCGCCACTCACAGAGGTGAGCATTTTGACTTCGCACCTGGCGAAGTCCCGAAAAGATCACATCCGTCCATTCGTTGGGACATGTGGCAGAGATCGAGAGTCCATCAAGATTTCGTATACTGGGGATTCGAGTTGAAAGAGGAGATTGTGTCACAGGAGGTCACAAGTCGCAAAATCGCAATATGCAGGAGGACCGTCCATCTTGAGGAGACGTGTGGTAGCAATCCATAATTTCGAGAGATTTTCCGAAAGGAGGCCATTTCGGCAAATCAAAAATCAGGAATTTGGGAGTCCCATTGACAAGAGGGCAGGCGCTCATATTGATAAACCCTGAAATAAGACTGTGGTCATATGGACTAGGGGCATAGCCAGAGGGGCTAATGCAAGAAAATTCTTTTCATCAAATCAACATTTTGGAGATAGGAAGGTCGTAGAGTCAGGGACTCAAGAGATCGGGACACTGAGGGTTTCGAAACTCAAAATTCATGGTTGTGTGCAGAAGACCGTGAGCAGGGAAGAAGGACCTATGGATCAGAAATTTGAGATTTCAGTGAGGAATCAAAAGAGCCGCTTCGGCTCAAGGGGAATTTCAACGATCTTGAGAGCGGACCATTGGCCTGAGGGTCAAAGAAGGGATTTGCATGCACCAAGTTTGGTATCAGAGAAGGATTTCATCTGTATATTTAAAGTGAAGTGAGTAGAAGAAAGCAGAGTGCTGAAGGATCTGTAGATGATTGGTTGCAGGTAAGTAGCAATCAAGAAGATAGTCAGAGGGACTGTAGGAAGAGGCTGGAAGCACTCGCAGTTGCAGAGTGATAGAAACAGGTTTTCCAGGAGGGAAGACAGATACAACAAGATGGCTACAAAATGTTATACGAGTGTTGGAAGGAAAGACCCAGAGATGATGAGAAAATATGAATGGGATAAATAACTTGCCGAGATTAGGGAAAGGATGGATGAACTTACATTTGAGATGCAACAGAACACCAAGTCAAGATGGGTATGTGAATGGCCCATGGGGACGAAATAAAAATGGCCAGTCAAGGAGTTGATGGCTAGAAGACAACTTAGGTTGTTAAGAGGATGGTTGAGGAATGATGAAAACCTCGACGGACCTGAGAAAGTGATTTGGGTATGTGAACCATATATTTGGAGAAATCTCAGTGATGCTGAGAATGAATTGGGATCATCTAAAGGTACCAAGGACTGTCAAGAAGACAGCCCAAAAATTCTCAATTGCCAGGAGGGCAAGGAGTTGAGATTTCTACGGGATCTCACAGACTTTCATGAGGATAGCTGGGGAATTTCACATTTCCAGGAGGGCAATGAATTGATATCCTTGCGGGATCTCATGGACTTCCAAGAGGGAAACAGGAAAATCCCAATTTGCTAGGAGCGCATGGGAACATAAATGAGGCTATCTGAGAGTCTCATGGACTCAGAGGTGAGTTTGAATCAGCCCAAGGAGATGATAGAGAAGATGAGCTCAGAGATGGATTTGGATCAGCAGATGCATTTGACAGAGAAGGAAGATCGTAGAAATCTTCTAATGATTGGGGGAATTGAAATATTCCTACCACTTAGCCCAGAGGAGGCAGAAATTTGTGTTGCAGATGAAGCAGTAACAACAAGAGAAAGAAAACCAGTTGTGACTCTTAGGGAAGAATAATTGGAGCAGATGTTTGAATCTACCCAAGCAGGGAAAGAAGATGAGAATTCTGAGGAGTGGCTCAATACTTTCAGCCAAGAAGTTGAAAAGACTGTAGCATTGGAGCTTGCAGAAGTTGTAGAAGAAGATGTAGACAACATTAGTTTGGCTGATATGTATGACCAGATTGAAGCCCTGGAAAAGAGGGTAATAGTACAGAGTATGCATTTCCAACAGGTGAGGTTGGAAGCAGATGAAGAAGGCATGGAATATCACAGTGATCTACCCAATTGAAAAAACAATTTGCAGCTGAGAAGACTGCATGAACAGAGCCATTCACTGGAGCAGCTGGACGAAGTGATCAAGAAGATCTGAAGGATGATAATAGAGTCAGTAGATATTACCAGCAAGGAGAAGCTAGGCAAAGAACCAGCAGCAGGAGTAGAAGCAACAACAACAACAACAGAGACATGGGGCAAGGAGACTCCATAAATTTGTTTGGGATCCAAGAGGATTTCAACAGCTGAGATGGGACTCTCATGAGCATGAGCTCATGGATTTTGTAGTTGAGGAGTATGATGCAGGAGCATCTCTCCACGTCAATCATCCAGCCAGACAACCCACGTCAATGCACACATTCAATGAAGAGAGGTGCAACCCTCATTTCAAATTTGAATTTGTATGTAATTAAATGAATTTAAGGTTGTTGAGTTGTGAAGTTGTGCCTTTGCATAGGATTTAGAGTAGATAGATTTTAATTTTTGTAAGGCTGAAATCTAGATCCGATTATGGACTAGACAACCCATTCAATGTAATTGAATAGGGTAGGTGAGTTTGGAGGGAAGAGCTCAAAGAGCCCCCTCATGTAAAAGATCGGGAGACCTTATTTGCATTATTAGAGAAAGAGAGAGAGAAGATAGTAGTGGTAGCAGAGTAGGCAGAGAGAGTTGAGAAGAGCCAAGACTCTGTTGTAAGTCCGAGCTCAAAAACACCTTTGAAAAGAGGCAATCTTATTAATACAAATAGAAGCAGTTTTTCCTACAAGTATATTCTATGTTGAATGAATGTCTTTATTTGTTCAATTTATGTTGTATATGTATGTTGTAGGTATGAATTTGTAGGGGTTTTTTTATTTAAGGGTTAGAGGTATTTGAGGCTTCACACCAGGAGGGTGTGACAGAACGTTGCGGGTTCTGATAGCCGTGCACAGAGGGTGCATTTCTAAACTCTGCGGATTCAGACAAAGGCGTGCCAGGAGGGCACAGTATATGGAATAATTAGCTCAGAGGAATACCTCAAGGTTGTTGAATACCTTGGAGGTAAGGCTGTGTATGAGAGACACAGTTGCAGACATAATATCTAAGGAGTTCTATAGACACTCTCCCAAGTGGGCATTGAGCAGGTGCAAGAGTGCACAGAAGAACTTTGTTGTGAGTTCATCAGGAGACAAAATCTCTGAGGAGTTTTGTAAAGATCTTCCAAGTGGGCATTGAGAATAGGCACAGAGCGTTGAGGAAGAACTATGTTGGGAGTTCAATAGAAGTCAGAATCACTGAGGATTATAGAGACTCTTCCAGGAGGGCATTGAGTAGATGTATAGATAGAGCGCAGAAGGAAGGAATTCTTTGAGTTCTGTAAATTGAAGAAGAATACAGAGAAGGTTCTTCACAGGGTTGTTGAACACCCGGTAGGCTCAACAAGAGGTTGCTTGAGTGAAGGATTTCTAGGAGGGCATCATATTTCTCCATTTGAAGGAGAAAGGGTAAAAGGACTGAGTTCCTTAGGAGTCTGAGTAACAGGAAAGCTCAGAAGAGATAACACTTGGTGTGCGAAGACTCTCCAAGGAGTGAAGAAGTCGAAGAATCCTTTGAGGATTCGAGAATAGAAGCTCAGGAAGATCACAACTACCTTTGGATCAGCTGATAGATTCTGGACCATTGAAGTTTCCATGTCTAGAGAGAAGTGGAGGAGTGCGTAGGACAGAAGAGATTCTAAGCCATTGGATCTCGCTCAGAATACCCGATAATTTTTGGATCGGGAGGAAGTTGTGCATGGTTTAATCCTTAAGTGTAGAGCAGAGGCGGAAATCCCGAAGGAGGAATTGAGTTATTGGGATTTCGTACTTTGGGATTTTGGAGGTCTCGAGGACAAGAGGTCGGGACACTCCATGGAGAAAGTCCCTAAATAGCGAAAGGATTTGCAGTTGTCCATTAGAAGGAGGACGCGTGTCACAAGATCACCCACAACAGGGATTCAGACACCGATACTCACAGAGGTGAGAATTTTGACTTCGCACCTGGCAAAGTCCCGAAAAGATCATAGTCGTCCATTCATTGGGACACATGGTGGAGATCGAGAGTCCATCGATATTTTGTATACCTGGGATTCAAGTTTATAGAGAAGATTGTTTCATAGGAGGTCACAAGTCGCGAAATTGCGAATTGCAGGAGGACCGTCTATCTTGAGGAGACACGTGGTAGCAATCCAGGATTTTGGGAGATTTTTCGAAAGAAGGCCATTTCAGTAAATCGGAAATCGGGAATTTGGGAGTCCTGTTGACAAGAGGTCGGGCTCTTATTTTGATAAACCCCAAAATAAGACTATGGTCTTATGAGGAGTGGTCACACGGACTAGGGGCATAGCCAGAGGGGCTAACGCAAGAAAATCCTTTTCAGCAAATCAACATTTCAGAGATCGCAAGGTCATAGAGTCAGGGACTCAAGAGATCGGGACAATGAGGGTTTCGAAACCCGAAATTCATGGTCATGTGCAGAAGACCGCGAGCAGGGAAGAAGGACCTGTCGATTGGGAATTTGAGATTCCAGTGAGGAATCAAAAGAGCCGCTTCGGCTCAAGGGGAATTTGAATGATCCTAAGAGCAGAACATTGGCCTGAGGGTCAAAGAAAGGGTTTGCATGCACCACGATGATGAACAAATAATTGAAGATGGGATACCGTTACAATTTCTTTAAACAAGTGACATGTACATTCTAGAATTTTATATTTTTCATTGAAAGTACACGTATTTATGAATATCTAAAATTCTAGAATCATTTCCAGTTTAGTTTACTTTCATTGTCCATTCAATTAATAAAATTTATATTTTTGATGAATTATAAAGTTTACTGGAAGCCTTATTTACAATTTCAGTGAAGAACCTATAGATTGTATCTAGGTGTTAGCACTCTGTAAATTTCCTAGAGGTTGAAACAAAAGAAATCTACAAAGGTAACTTTATCCAACCACTTTTAAAGCTGGGATCTAGCCCTTCCAGCTTCAGAGAGGGATCTCTCTATATGATTTAGCTATGTTTTCACTTTAGATATTAGTCTAGGTAAAGAAATCTATGGGTTTTGTTGTCAAAGTGTTTTTGAATTGGTTGAGACAATCTACACCTTCATTGGGCTATGGGGTCTGTATTGAAATAAATAGGAAATACAACCAGAAACGAGAAAGAAGACTTCCACAGGGCGAGATAATATACTCACTGGAAAGAAGAAAAGATCAGAAAATAACTTCAACTAAGAAGCAGTTAAGAATTTCTTAATCGAAGACATCAGAAGATAAACATTAAAATATTTAGAATCGGAAAAAGGGTATCAAATATAAATCCTACAACATTACGTTACTCTTAAAGATTAGTTCCAGAAAACAATATGATCACAAAGTAAGAAAAACGTTCAACTTAGAGAATAAACATCACCAGTGAATACACGCAAGAATCTTGTAAAAGTGCCTCCTTTTCATTAATGGCAGATCTCATAAAAATGGTACAGTCTGATAGCGTTAGGGTGTGGAGATCAACAACCACTCAATACTTCGAAAGGTGAAGTATTTATAATTCAAATTACAACCATTCCTGTCATAACTGATCAGGACGTGCTAATTCTATTTTTAGACTAACTAATTTAACTAATCAAAACTGCTTGATGACTTAGTGCAATTGCACACAGAATTTCTGGGTAGACCATTGATGAATCCTTCGCATGACTTCATCTGACTGGACAAGTGACTAGGCCTGGACAACTCATCTGCTAATCGAGCATATCGCAGAGTTCCTCCCATCTGATATGACTGGGCACAGTGACTTTGAACAATCTCCGATACACTTCGTCCATTTCCATGTATTTAGCGAATGTGGGCTTAGTGAGGAATATGTATCGGATCTCGTGTTGGATACTAATGTCCAACTGAAGAACGTCCAGGAATTCTTTGCTGGTGATGATCCCCTGTATGCCAACAAGCTTCAAACTGTATTTAGACACTTCAGACAGTCTCTTTTTGTAATCTGGGAGTGTCATCAGTTTATCATTAATAACCTTCAGACCAGGGAGACCTTTCTTCTGGAGAGCCTCAATCTTGTTGAAGAACTTTTGTACCCCCTGGTACATGACCTGAACCTTTTATTCGAGTTGTAGAAGTAATCCTCTCTTGGTCAAAACCCTTTTGACCTCAAGGATGGTCTCTGTTCTGTCTTCTATCTTCAGCTCTTCTAACTCTTCTCTGGTTTTAGAATTGAGGAATTTTATGATATCATTTGCCTGAGTTGGTCTATCTCCCAATTCTACTTTGATTTTATCAATGGCCTATTTACTCCTGTATACCAACTCATTCTGTTCAAACATAATTTGGATCATGGGCCATATCTCATTTATGGACTTTGTGATGTCTGTCCATACGTTCTCTTTGACATCAGCCAAAGTCTTCCCTGCCACTGTTTGTTTTAGGAGCTGCTATAATTCCTTCCTTAGCTGCTCAGTTACCTGCTTTTCTTTGGATAGACTGGTTTGGAAAGAAGTTTTGAGTTCCTGGAGGTTCTCAACTTCCTTCTTCAGCCTGTTGATTTCTGTCTCTTACAGGTTCATTTTCTCCATGGATTTGGTGAGGTCGGTTGTCCCTTCTGGTGGTGTCACTGGTGTTGTGGATGGAATTGTTGTTACTGCTGCCGTGCTATCTCCTGAAATCGGAATGGAACTCAATGGAATGACTTCCATTGGCTTCATATGTTCCTTCTCTCTTATTAATCTCTCCATCTCAGCCTCCATCTCTTTGAGCTGGGCGTTCTGCTCCATGAGCAGCTTAAGAATTTCATCCTTTTCACCTTCTTTATCTACTATCTCTTTTGCCTGCGAGTCTTCTGTAGGAGGGAGCTTCAGTTGTTTCCTCAAGGAGGTGATATCTGCATTTTTCTTCTTTATCATATCTTCTGCATCTTTGACATTTGAGGGATCATAGACGATCTTTAGGACCAACTCCTCCAAAGTTTTAATTCTGTTATCCTTGGCGAAGGAAGAAATCTTCTCCAGCTTGAGCTGTGTCTGAGCATTGTTCAATGATACCTGAAATTTTGTTGTTGAGGCTGAAGCATGTGCCAATGTATGGAATACCATCTCCCCTCTCTGTTTATGCAAATCCATATGATCTACTGGGTGCACGTCCTTCGTTTGGAATTCGAGGGTGGCTCCTTTGTATTATGTGATGACTTTAGGGTCTGGTACCTGCGCCTGGAGGAAAGCCATGTGCATCCTGCCCTTTTCTGTGTCAAATGCAGACAACAACCTGTGTTGTGCAGTTGACGTTTTCTTTCGAAACTGAGCATAAGTACTGCTGGTAAGAGTCTGATTCTTTTTCTTAATCATCTCGTACTTCTCAAAGATGCTCAATTTGGGTCCAGTCTTGCTCGACTGAGTGTCTAGGGGGGAGCTTGAGGATTTCTTCGGTACTACTAGGGTGATTTCCTTATGAATGACTGTCCCGAAGGGTGGAATGACAGATTTTCCCATAGTGGTAGGTGGGACTTCTATTTCTCCGGTTGGACCGGGAACTGTGGTTGTCTTGGGCCTCTTTGTGTGCAACTGGAACTCTTCGGACGACACCTCCATGATAGGCGGAGATGATTCTTGTCGGGGATTTTTTTCCTTAGGGACCTGTGGTGTTGAAGTTGGAAGTACAGTGGTCGGGGGAACCTGCTGTTCCACTTCAACCAAGGTGTCAGGCACCCACACAGTCTGATTGGAAAAATTTTCAATTTCGGGCTTGGACTCATGAACATACAAAATGTTTTTATTTTTCACCCGCATTTCTGAAATGATCCCGCATGGATCATAGTGCCACGGGAAACTCATAAAGAATTTCATTTCTTTCAACATTCTTTCAGCTTCTTCCTCAGCGCTTCGACTGTTGCAAATGAAGGAGCCAATCTGCCCCTTGATTCGAAGCTGTTGTTTTTTCTTCAATGATACGAAATTAATATCATCTGAATTCATGATGTTCCTTATGTATTCTAAAGAAAAGATTCTCACCGACACATATTTGGGCAGCTTGTAGGGCACCAATTCACACCCGAATACTCTGATCTCGGTGTGGTTGTGATACAGGTACCAATATCCAGTCTTTGAGTTGTCCGAGAGATGCAGAATTCTCTGGAATTCATTGTTTATTCGTGGCTCGGGCCTGCCACTCAGCATGCTTACCACCGGGTGGTAAAACAGATCTATGAAATCTTTGAAGCTATACTCTATGGAGTTGTGCTTCAACAAAGAGGTCCATGTTGTGACTGGCTGAGGCCTTCCATCTACGTCCATCTTCTGCATGGAGAAACTATATTTATCTACTTGAAAGTAAACAAACATGTATGCCAATAGAGACGAATATATTAACATTCCCTCCGTGCCAAAATTTACGAACTGCTTGTGAATATTTTTGGCCAAGAAGGTGCTGAAATCAAACTATGTGGTGGGGTTTTCATCAGAGGAGAAAATAGATAGAAAACCCAAAATGGGCTCATCTACCCATTGGTCAGAATAGTAACCTAAGAGAGCACAAAGGGAGGAGATGACCTGGTTTCCCTTGGTGGAGAACATGGATGA
>ML819583.1:0-12801 GCA_009831015.1 Picea engelmannii
CACTTATTTAGACTTTAGCGAACCGTGAGATACAGGCGATATAAAGACGCCATACACAATGAGTTCCCATGGAAAAACCGAAAGACCTATCGCCTTCGTGTTGAAGGGATGTGTTTTCTTCTCGGACTTAAAAGGTCGACTCGCGCACGAGAAATAATCACCAGAAGTGCATCCATCACATGGCCATGCTGTTCAAATTTCTCGTAGAACAAGGTTCCAAAATTGATTCCCGTACAAGTTAAATGGGTTTTTAACAAGAAGGACTGGTTCATGGTCGGTAGTGGCAGAAACAACTCAGTGTCTGAAACAATTGGCAGGAAGAAGAAGAGTAACGATTTAATTTATCTTCAACTATTGTCAAGAAGTATGGATGAAATATTTATTACAATTGCATTGGAAGGAGCGAACGCTGTAATAAGACTTTAAAGTCTTTGGCCAATAAGATATGAGATAAATCACATTTAAAATTTCACTAAAAATATTATTTATCAAAACTTTAGTAAAACTTTGGTAAAATGGATACATATTTTATGGTCAACCATTGATTAATACTTAGTCAACACTAACTCAACGCTATATACTATCCTATCGGCACGTATAATAAGAGGTATTGAGTTCAAGTCTATCTTTTTATAAAATTATTTTTTGAAAAAGTTCATACAACATTAAGTTATCCCATAACTTTATTGTAAAGTGCATTTCACTTAAACTATATAAGTGAATCATTATAAAGTAACTTTATCGTTCTTTTTTAATTTGTATTTTCCATGCAACTTTAATTTATAAAGTAACTTCATTGTAAAAACGATTATCAATTGTTTTATAATAGTGAGTCACTTTATAAGTAATTTATTTGTAAAAGTGAGTTTATATGTAAAGTTAGAGAATGAAGGTAATTTTTTTTACTCAGCAACCTCATTGTGCATCCATCACCACGTAGACCTGCACCTACACCTACCATGTGGTGCCTTGCTTACTTTTTATGTCTTTTTTAAAAAGGGCATAACTTTGACATTCAAAGTTCGTTTTCAATGCTGTTGTTTTTTAAACTGTCTATTTTTTCGACAACTTTCCATCCAAATAGTCATTTTCTACTTTTAGAGCCATCTTACCTACATATGTTAATATGGCTAGTCCAAGTGATATTTTTCTTACCAATACCAACTACTTCTCATGGAAATCTCGTATGGAGGATGTACTACGAAGTAAATGGCTTTATCGAATTACCTTGAGAAAAGAAGAAGCCCCCGTTGATACTGCAAAAAAAGTCAAACAGATTAATAAAAATGATGAAGCACGTGGATTAATCAGAATGTCCATCTCTAGTGATTTATGATTTCACCCTCAAGGAATTGATCACTCAAACGAAGCTTGGCAAAAGTTGGAAGCTACATTTTATAAACGCAATGAGATTTGAGCCCTCCAACTCAAAAACCAGTTAATTTCTTTAAATCCCAATTATTTCCCTTGCATTGAAGATTATGTATCTAAGTTCAAAAGACTCAAAATTTTACTCAAAGACTGTAAAATAGAAATGAAGGATTCCCAATGTAAATATTTTATTCTTGGTAAGATTGGTAGTGTTTTTATCTACTTTTCACTCCACTGGAGAAGCTTTGTGGATTACTTACACACCACCCTCTCCTGAACCTTTTTGTAATTGTTTGATTAGAGAGCAAGTTAAGCTATTGCATCTTGGAGTAATCAACACTACAAGTACATCTAAAAAAATTCTTAGTGGCCCAATTGAAGGATAAATCCAAGCATCCCAAGAAGCGACATCCTCACAACAACAAGCAAAACAAGGATCCCAAACCCTCTCAACCAACTTCTACTCCCAATGGTGACAAATGACCAAAATAAAAATAAAAAGTAAGAAGATTGAGAAACATTGTAATTTTTGTGGGGAAGATTGTTATCTAGATCTTAAATGTTTTAAGAAGATGGATGCCTTAGAAGCACTAATGAAAAAGCACAACATCAATCTTGATTCTTCTTCTTCCAGCTCTTGTTCTCGTGGACATGAACTTTTTGCGTCTAGTTTTTCCTTTAATGTAACAACTACTACTTCTTCTAATGAGTGGATTATTAATTTTGGAGCATCTTATCATATGGCTAAGTATAAAGCCATTTTTTCTATTCTTAATTAATGTAACACCAACAAATATTTGTTGGTAATGATAGATCTCTTGGTGTCATGGGATCTAGAATAGTTCAGTTGCATGATGGTCATTTTAAATATGTATTGTGTGTTCCAAGTTTCTCTTGCAACCTTCTATCAATATATTTGTAAAAGTGAGTTTATATGTAAAGTTAGAGAATGAAGGTAATTTTTTTTACTCAGCAACCTCATTGTGCATCCATCACCATGTAGACCTACACCTACACCTACCACGTGGTACCTTGCTTACCTTTTATGTCTTTCTTAAAAAGGGCATAACTTTGACATTCAAAGTTCGTTTTCAATGTTGTTGTTTTTTAAACTGTCTATTTTTTCGACAACTTTCCATCCAAATAGTCATTTTCTACTTTTAGAGCCATCTTACCTACATATTTTAATATGGCTAGTCCAAGTGATATTTTTCTTACCAATACCAACTACTTCTCATGGAAATCTCGTATGGAGGATGTACTACAAAGTAAATGGCTTTATCGAATTACCTTGAGAAAAGAAGAAGCCCCCATTGATACTGCAAAAAAAGTCAAACAGACTAATAAAAATGATGAAAAACGTGGATTAATCAGAATGCCCATCTCTAGTGATTTATGATTTCACCCTCAAGGAATTGATCACTCAAACAAAGTTTGGCAAAAGTTGGAAGCTACATTTGATAAACACAATGAGATTTGAGCCCTCCAACTCAAAAACCAATTAATTTCTTTAAATCCCAATTATTTCCCTTGCATTGAAGATTATCTATCTAAGTTCAAAAGACTCAAAATTTTACTCAAAGACTGTAAAATAGAAATGAAGGATTCCCAATGTATATATTTTATTCTTGGTAAGATTGGTAGTGTTTTATCTACTTTTCACTCCACCGGAGAAGCTTTGCAGATTACTTACACACCACCCTCTCTTGAACCTTTTTGTAATTATTTGATTAGAGAGCAAGTTAAGCTATTGCATCTTGGAGTAATCAACACTACAAGTACATCTAAAAAATCCTTAGTGGCCCAATAGAAGGATAAATCCAAGCATCCCAAGAAGCGACATCCTCACAACAACAAGCAAAACAAGGATCCCAAACCCTCTCAACCAACTTCTACTCTCAATGGTGACAAATGACCAAAATAAAAATAAAAAGTAAGAAGATTGAGAAACATTGTAATTTTTGTGGGGAATATTGTTATCTAGATCTTAAATGTTTTAAGAAGATGGATGCCTTAGAAGCACTACTGAAAAAGCACAACATCAATCTTGATTCTTCTTCTTCCAACTCTTGTTCTCGTGGACATGAACTTTTTGCGTCTAGTTTTTTCCTTTAATGTAACAACTACTGCTTCTTCTAATGAGTGGATTATTAATTTTGGAGCATCTTATCATATGGCTAAGTATAAAGCCATTTTTTCTATTCTTAATTAATGTAACACCAAACAAATATTTGTTGGTAATGATAGATCTCTTGGTGTCATGGGATCTAGAATAGTTCAGTTGCATGATGATCATTTTAAATATGTATTATGTGCTCCAAGTATCTCTTGCAACCTTTTATAAATATATCAAATCACTCACTAACTACTACATATGGTGTTGAAGTCCGACGAGGTGTTCTGACATTACAAATAAAATCCACCTTACAGTCGGATGTTATTCACTAATTCCCAAAATTTCATTACATTTTTTCTTGGTCCCTCAACGTTCGTCGAACCTACGACATAGTTCAATATTTGTTGGACGTATGACTTGTATTTGATGGTTTTCAAGACCATTGATTCTGCAACGCTGACATCACCATCGTGACCCACCATTGCCCCATGGCCTGCCACTATGGCACCTACATGTCACTACCATGTCAACGAAGTTTTGTCTCATGGGTGCGTTTGACACCTAATTGGGCCTTAATTATGCCATCTAGGGGGCTAAAAATGAATGTCACGGGCTTATTATGCCTGTGTTGTCTCGATCGAGACATCAATTATGCCTACTATTGGGGATAAAAATGAGATGTCAATTAAACGTGAATGTACAAGAGATATGATTGGAAAGTACAAGGATTAATGGATGAACATAGTAAAGATTAGAAGTTTGCATGATGTGGAAAGGTTGGACAGTACCCGACCCAGATAAGTTGTGTCGCTATATAGGCTATGAGCGAATTTCAAGTTAGATGTTAGTTAATGTGACCAACGAAGTCATGTGATGGTTGGTCTTGACCAGTACTGCCATGTCCCAGAGTTAACCCTTTGTATAATGAAGGGGCAATAGTCCATGTCATTATAAGTAGCTCGTTGAGTGGCTAAGTCTGTATAATCTGAGTGCCCCAGGGGCTTTTCAGGATGCTGAATTCATTTATGCATTCATAAATGCAAGTTAAAAAACATAAAATTGTGGTTTTTCCTAGATTTAGATCACCAAATTTAGGTGAAAAATGTCAATTAAACGTAGAACATTTAAATTACGCCACCATGGGGGGAACTTGGGAAGGATTCAGGTGGTCGGCTCAAATATCACAGTACTGCACCCATATGTGGATGGTGCCACGAGTCAAGAAGAAGCACGTTGCATCAACGTTGACAATCTAGGAGGCCCTAATATAGAGAAAGGGGGAGTCTCCAACAACAATGGGAGGACCAAAGGAAATGGAGCACATATTGAGGGGAGGGATCGATGATGCTAATAGTTTCAAGGGAATGTGACATTACAAGGAGATGGGAGACAAAGTAGTTGTTTGTCAGAAGGAATATGTTCTGGTTGGTCGGGCCAAATAGGAATTGAAGGTGTTTGACCCAGGTATAGGATATTGTAGTAGTTGTAGCAACAAGACCATAACAATTGGAAAATATTTACCTTGTTTGTATCAATATTGTCCATCCCCACCATATTCTTCTGCCTCAATCTCATCCCCAATACTTCCCTTGCTCTCTTCTCACCTAGTGGTGCACCCTCCATATCCATATTGTGTTTTGTATATTCCATTAGACCTTTCCATGCACTACGAATTTTGGAACCCATTCGCACTGTAAGTTGCTTTAGTACCACCCCACAGTGTGAAGTTGATGACTGTATAAAACACCCTTATGAGTATTGATTATAATGGACGACTAGCTACAACAAGGCGGAGTGTGCCTCAAGTACTGAGCATTGCCTCAAAGTTGTAACAATTGGCTCGAGGACCTATGAATATATGTAAAGTTAGTTATGATCCACTTATGTAAGCAATCTATGGGTCACGGTGGTCCCCATGGGGAACATAATATACAAGGCTGTAAGTAGAGAGATAACAAAGGAGAGGCTTGTTAGAGATTCCTCGGGAGGAATCTTTGAAGAGTAGAAAGTTGTAGAATGTGTATTACAGTTTGCCTAGTTTTGCAATGGAGATTGTATCTGTGATGTTTGTCATGTAAAGATCCTTTTATATTTATGAGGAATTAATGGAAGATCGGTAATGTTTTTGACTCATACTTGTCTTATATGTGGTGCTTGTTGTGATCTTTAGTGATTATCTGCAATCTTTAAGTGTTCTTTAATTCATCTTTTTAGTAATGTCTGAATCTACCTACAAGAAATTATATTTCATGTTTTTTTTTACGAGGCAAAAATCATTGTATTGATATTTATAGTGAAAATAAAATACACATTGACGAGATCCCTTCTACTTTTAACGTTAGCGATCATTGCTTTTATAGACTACCTCTATGAGATAAGACTATAGTCTATCCTTGTGAGTTTGACTCTTACAATCATCCTTATACAAGTCACTCTCTAAACAAATAGTTCCACAACTTCATATTGATGTCAAGACAAAACCATCAAACAAACTCTCTCTAACTTTACATAAACAAACATTAAAACAAGACCAAAAATCCATTCATCAAAAAAGATGTAAGAATATCGAATATGTAGGAGTATGGTCCATAATCTCATGAACAAGCGAAAAAAATTCCTCCAAAATGAGTGCTTCCTTTGATAACTAATTAGCCTTGTGGTTGAATTCTCGGTAGACATGAGCAAAGGACAGCTCTCCAAAAAATATTTTATTTTCCATAATCCTATTGAAAATAGAGCTCCAGGTTAGAAATGTTACTTTTACCATTTTCCCAGTCCATTAGAAGTTTGGAGTCACCAAAGACCTGTAGCCACTTAACATGTCTGTCCACTGCAACCTTAATTAGGATCCAGAGGGCATAAAGTATTGCTCTATTATTTGTGCCCAAACTTGTCCAATGTTAAATTATACCTTAGATTTGAGTTGTGCAAGTTGCTCGGGATGTGGTTTATCATAGTAGACATGTTCATGTTGTTTATTTTGCAATTGCAAGTTTAAAAAGGGTGGTTGTGCTAAAGAGGCAAAGTTTTCCTTGTAATTTGCAAGGTCTAAATTGTACTAAGTGACAAATGAAAATGCACGCCCAAGCTTCCCTACAGGTCCAAAAGAAAATTCATGAGTTTTAAGATGGATTTACATAAATGGTAAATTGACCTATGCATCTAAAGTTCCATTGAAGAACATGAGAGGTTACTTTCATGCACCTAGAATTGAGATTTCATGTAAATTTGAATGCAAAACTGCCTTAGCCTCAAATGCACTCCCTAGTCTCAATTTTGACCCAAATTTAGTGGTTCAACTTGCATACGTTGTAATTTGTGATTTTACACCTATATGTAATATTATATTAGAAATTTAAAAAAGAAACCTACCTGATGTGCATAAAGGCTAAAAATTGCATTCTAAAACCAAAGGGCCAATTTCTTAATGTTGGTTATATGAAACTGCAAGGTCTAAACTGTACACTCCAAAAAGGATGATTTGTGTGCACAAAGATCCACGACATTTTGATGAATCAGAGGATGGTGTGTTATGAGAGAAACCAAGGTCAGTTTTGCATTAAGAGTCATAAAAGGCTCTTCTACGGAAAAATAGGCAAGAGATGCCTAGTTAAACCCTCATAATGCACAACCTGTTTGTAAAAAGTAACCCAAAGTTGTATTATATCTTAGATTTAAGTTGTGCAAGTTGTTGGGGGTGTGGTTTATCATAACAGACCTGTTCATCTTGTTAATTTTGCAATTGTAAGTTGTTGGGGGTGTGGTTTATCATAGTAGACATGTTCATGTTGTTAATTTTGCAATTGTAAGTTTAAAGAGGGTGGTTGTGCAAAAGAAACAAACTTTGTCTTGTAATTTGCAAGGTATAAATTGTACTAACTAACTAAATGAAAATGCATGCCCAAGCTTCCCTTTAGCTCCACTTTATTTTTTATAAGTTTTAAGATGGAGTTACATAAATGATAAATTTACTTATTCATCTAAAGTTCAATTGAAGAACACGAGAGGTTGCTTTCATGCACCTAGAATTGAGTTTTCATGTAAATTCGAATGCAAATCTGCCTCAGCCTCAAATGCATACCCTAGTCTCAATTTTGAGCCAAATTTCATGGTTCAACTTGCATAAGCTGTAGTTTGTGATTTTACACATGTATATAAACTTATATTGGCATTCTCAGACAAAAACCTACCTAGTGTGCATAAAGGCTAAGAATTGCACTGTAAAACCAAAGGGCCAAACTGTTAAAGTTGGCTATATTAATCTGCATTCCCAAAGTTGGATATGGTTCCATAATTTAGGATTTAAGTTGTAAATTGATTATTACAATATGTATAACCTATTTGTGCAATTAATAATGCATTTACACTCAAAAAATGATGATTTATATGCACAAAGATTCATGACATTTTGATGAATCAGAGGATGGTGGGTTAGGAGAGAAACCAAGGTGAGTTTTTCATTAAGAGTCGTACAAGACTCTTTTGTGTGAAAATGGACAAGGGATGTCTAGTAAAACCATCGAAATGCACAAACTATTTCTAAAAAGTAACCCAAGGTTGTATTATACCTTAGAAGTGAGTTGTGCAAGTTGTCGGGGATGTGGTTTATCATTGTAGACTTGTTCATGTTGTTTATTTTGCAATTTCAAATTTAAAAAGGGTGGCTCTACAAAAGAGACAATGTTTGCCTTGTAATTCACAAAGTATAAAATATACTGTGTGACTAAATGAAAATGCACACCCAAGCTTCCCTGTAACTCCAAAATTTGTTTTATAAGTCTTAATACGGAGTTACATAAATGGTAAATTTACTTATGTATCTAAAGTTCAATCGAAGAACAAGAGATGTTGCTTTCATGCACCTAGAATTGGGATTTCATGTAACTTTGAATGCAAAACTCTCCCAGCCTCAAATGCACCCCCTAGTCTCAATTTTGAGCCAACTTTTGTGGTTCACCTTGCATACGTTGTAGTTTGTGATTTTACACCAGTCTATAAACTTGTAGTTTGGCATTTTCAAACATAAACTTACATGGTGTGCATAAAGGTTAAGAATTGCATTATAAAACCAAAGGGCCAAATTATTAAAGTTGGCTATATTAAACTACACACCTGAAGTTGGATATGGCTCCATAATTTAGGATTTAAGTTGTAAATTGATCATTACAATATGTATACTAACCTTTTTGTACAATTAGTAGTGCATTTACACTCCAAAAATGATGATTTTTATGCACAAAGATTCATGACATTTTGATGAATCAAAGGATGGTGGGTTAGGAGAGAAACCAAGGTCAATTTTGCATTAAGAGTCATAAAAGACTTTTCTATGCAAAAATAGGCAAGAGATGCATATTAAAACCATCAAAAAGCACAAATTGTTTGTTATGTTGTATTATACCTTAGATTTGAGTTGTGCAAGTTGTCGGGGATGTGGTTTATCATAGTAGACCTATCCAAGTCATGTATTTTGCAATTTCAAGTTTAAAAAGAGTGGATATGCAAAAGAGACAAAGTTTGCCTTGTAATTTGCAAGGTATAGACTGTACTATGTGACTAAATGAAAATGCATGCCCAAGCTTCCTTGTAGCTCCAAAATTTGTTTTATAAGTTTTAAGATGGAGTTACATAATGTTGGGTATGTGTTATATTCTGCCTCAGAAAATGTGTCACGTATTTAGGTGGTTTTTCGGCACATGGTTTCTTTGTTGATGGTTTTCTATTTTCGGTTAAGGAATTAGGGTTGTTGACTAATCCAGGGCATTGGGTTAGGGTTTTGGATGTCGCTGGCTCCTATATGTATATTATATTGTAAACAATGTATCACTGTGAATGAATATAGAATATGTTGGTTTTCCCGGTTTGGGTTTACAGGGGAAAAATCTCTGTGTAATGTTTGTATTTGCCATTGTATCTTTTTTGTTCTTTTATTGAAAATCTGTTTGCAGTAAATATTGTACAAGGTTAAAATCTACACATAAATGGTAAATTTACCTATGCATCTAAAGTTCAATTGAATAACATGAGAGGTTGCTTTCATGCACATAGAATTGGGATTTCATGTAAATTTGAATGCAAAACTACCTCAGCCTCAAATGCACACCCTAGTCTCAATTTTGAGCCAAATTTTGTGGTTCAACTTGCATAAGTTGTAGTTTGTGATTTTAGACATGTCTATAAACTTATATTGGCAATTTCATACATAAACTACTTGGTGTGCATAAAGGCTAAGAATTGCATTATAAAACCAAAAGGCTAAATTGTTAAAGTTGGCTATATTAAACCGCATGCACAAGGTTAGATATGGCTCCATAATTTAGGATTTAAGTTGTAAATTGATCATTACAATATGTATAATAACCTGTTTGTACAATTAGTAGTGCATTTACACTCTAAAAATGATGATTTCTATGCACAAAGATTCATGACATTTTGATGAGTCAGAGGATGGTGGGTTAGGAGAGAAATCAAGGTCAATTTTGCATTAAGAGTCATAAAAGACTCTTTTGTGCAAAAATAGGCAAGAGATGCTCAATAAAACCATCGAAATGCACAAACTGTTTGTAATGTTATATTATACCTTAGATTTGAGTTGTGCAAGTTGTCGAGGATGTGGTTTATATATATATATATATATATATATATATATTACCTTAGAGAATTTTCATGGCGATACACATGTCAAAGTTTGCCACCTGTTCTGCCATACAAATGGAAACTAGAACAGATGGCCTGCAAAACATGCAAACATGTTTTTGTTCACAATCCCAAAACAAAACTAAGCCTAAGTTTAACTGTAACTGAGGCCTCTTTGGACATGATAACATAACAATAAGAAAACTAGATAGGAGGCGAACATGGGCGACCTTCATTGCTGGGAGAAAAAGTGAACGATTGATGGCATATCGGGCAATGTCACTTGGTTGGCTCACTTGACAGGGAGTTGAACAATATGTCCAGGCGATGACTAAGGGTGTGTTGGCGATGGAGTTGGTTGACCATTTCCCTTCACATTTCAAAGATTAGTTGCAGATGATCTTCTGAGAACCTGAGGGGACTGGGTCGTTCTAGCGTCAAGGTTGCAACGATTGGAGGCCCGTGAACATCTGGTGCAGTCTACACTATTGTTTCCTCCAACCATTATGGAGGAATCTCTTCCTCAACCATACAACCACCCAATTTTGTCTTGGTATGGACGTTTGGAGGCTCATTAGGAGTTGGAGCAATTGACATTGTTGTTTCCTCCAGCCATTCTGAAGGAATCTCTTCCTCTACCATACAACCACCCTATTTTGTCACAATTTCGTCATAGGATGGGTGTTTGGAGGCTCAATTACATTTGGTGCAGTTGACATAGTGGATTCCTCTAGCCATTCTGGGGGAATCTCTTGCTCAATCGGACAACCACTTGATTCTGTCACAAGGTCGATGCTTTGAGGCGGTTGTTCCAAATTGCAAAGGGGGTTCTAAGGGTTGGAGGCAGTGCACAAGTGTTCATCAATCCAATTCTGATCAGACTGGGAGGACCAACATGGCTGATGAAGGGGATCGGGTGTGGAGAGAGGGTCGAAGAGGGGCCAGGTCGACGGTGTCGAGTCGTGAAACTGTAATAGTCCAGCATGCACTTGGGCTTGCCACATTCGCGCGACATTGGAGAGAAACAGAATGAAACAATAGCTCGATACCAAAGGGGAGAAATACCAAAAGGACCAAGCGAGGAATGTGAAACTGAGTGCAAAGCCAAAATGAAATAACCAGTTCTATGCCTTACCTCCATAAGAATCGTAGAAGTGACAGAGAAAGTATCCATAAAGATTTAATTGATGGCATTGAGTTGCCTCGTACCTACTCTAGTAAGTCTCGGTCATTGTTGTATGTGCGCCATTAAAATTTCCCTCATGTGTAAGCACACTATCTCCCTTCTAGAGTGAATGCTAGGCATGATGAGTTGACGGGGAGGAAGGTTGGCGGTTGTGGGCATTATCTATGTCAGGCACATGTGTGCCAAGTGTTGTTGGGTAGCCAGGTGTCATCCCATCCGGGAGGGGGCAATCTTTCAAAGCCATCTCCCTGCATTGAACCAACATTTGCGAAGTAGAGTGATGTTGTGCATCGATGAGGATATCCCCTGCTTGAGAAGTGACTCCTTCATTGGCTAGTTTGTCAACAAACTTGTTTGCCTCTCGTCACACATGAGAAGGAATAAGAGTGAGAGAGGGACACAAAAGGGTTCACAAATTGTTTAGAGGGCCAAGAAGGCACCAACTTGGAGTGACTTTCTCAATATCAGTTACATTAATGATTTTGGTGGCAAGCGAGATGATTACCTTGGAGTCTCCTTCAATGATTAAGTGAGTCGGATTTAAATCAGACACTAATCATATCCATCTGATGAGACCCCAGAGCTTTGTTGAATTGTTGGAATCATGCCCCAGAGGTCCATCTAAAAGGTATTTGATTTGTCCAGTGTTGTCTCAGAGAGCTGCACCTAATCCCGTAGGGCCAGGATTGCCCTTTGAGGCACCATCAAAATTTAGTTTGCAGAAACCAGGAGGGGGATAGTGCCAAGTGGAGGGGCTCAGTGAGATGGATATATGAGGAGGATTCCGATTGAGTGGAGTGTTGTGTAAGTTTAACATCTAGGAAGAAAAGATGAGGGATTCACGAGGTTCAATAGGGAAGTCTTCCTGGGTCCAGAACTGGGCACAAATGGTTTCATGTATGTTATCGAATATCTTTGACAAGATGCTTGAAGGTGTGGAATCTTGGGAGTGGAATATACACCTAATCCTTTCTTTCAAGAGCTGCCAAATTCTATTTAAGATGGGGCTTTTGTAAGTCGTAGATCCCCAATTTTTGATGGTGCTTATAATGTTATCCCTTTCTCTGTTGGTTTTCCTCATGATTTGGGAGGCCTGATCCCAGATCTCCCCACTGTTGGAGCATTGGTTGAGTATATGCTCCATTGATTCTTCCTATTGTTGACAGGTAGCAAATCGTTGGTGCAATGAAGCCTCACCTCCTGAGGTTGTCCCAAGTGAGGATTCATTTCTAAACCATGAGCCAAAGAAAGGTGGAGACTTTCGACCATAACTTAGATATCCATATGATGTGCTAGATGTGCTCTTTCAGTTGATTATGAAAATTTTCCTAGAGGGAGTAGGCCTCTTTGATTGTGAATGTACCTGGGGGGTGTGACCCCAACGAAGAATGTCTCATCCCTCACTGATATGAATTTTTCTTTGGGCTACCATAGAGCGATGGAAGAATTTTGTGTTCCTTTCCTCTTCCTTGAGCCAATGCACTATGGATTT
>ML819583.1:12901-42811 GCA_009831015.1 Picea engelmannii
AAAGGTGGCGACGTTGTCTTCTGTGGCCTGCAAACGAAACTTGAGGTCCGCCACCTCCCTCCGGAGCTCGAAAACTAAATCATACAGGATGCCCAAACGTTCTCTGAAGTGCTCGCTGTCGAGTTGGGCCGCAGGGTGGAGACACAGTCGTTTGGACTCTCCAAAAGCCAGTGGTGCACTTCTCCAGGTGCTCGAGGATCCAGGGAAGGACATGGTCTCAACGAATTGCATCCGGGGGTCCTGAGGACAGCGTTGAGTCGGAGGCGACCCTCGCGGGATAGTGGCCATGGAGTGTAGGAGCAGAGACGGCGAAGGTGGCTGGGTGGCCGCGGAGCGAAGATGTACAGACTGCGCAGGTGGTGGGGTGGCAACAGGGGACATAGTTTGGGGGTGGGAGGAGGAGTCGGTCATCGGGGAGGTTGAAAGCGAGACAGGAGGTCTACGGGGCTTCCAGGGTGAGCCCCTCTTCGGCTTTCCTCTAATTCTTTCTTTCATGGATGCAGGTGAGCAGGTCTGGACAGGGATGAACCAGAATTGCAGATAGACAATGGAGAAAGTCTCAGGACGAGCCTGGTTATGTTTGCGCCGTGAAGGGAGGAGCCCTTCAGTCCGCAAACATGGTGCAATGCCAAATACAATGAGCCAAGCCATAATACAAATTGCGGAGGAGCAAAGGGTGGCGTTAATGCCCCTTACCTTGACCATCAATGCAAATTTAAACGCAATTAATCTCCCGGGACGACACTGTCCTGTTGCACGGGCCGGTCACGTGGCTCCGTGTTGCCTTGCACCGTGTCCGGTCCCGTCCAACGCCACGGGGACTCCACTAACACCCCATCCGGGGAACCTCTCAATGTAATTATTTACATTAATATTAAACATTTTTCTAAAAATCAAACATGAAAATGTTTAAAAAAAAATAAAAAAAAAATTAAAAATAAATTTGAACAACAAATTATTTTACTTTTATAATTTAAAAACATTCAATTTAAAAATAAATTTAAACTTAAACAAGATTTTTTTTTTTTTTTTAATAATTTGAAATATCATAACAAACACCTATACCTTTATGATGCATTTGAGAAGAATCCTTTCCTAAAACTCCATTTCATGTTAAAAAAAAAAGACAATCTCACGTTACCCAAATTGCAAATTCTAAATCATGACAGAAACTCAAAATACACTCGTGATTCCAACAATAAATTATGCAATTCCACTTATTTGGACTTTAGCGAACCGTGAGATACAAGCGATATAAAGACGCCATACACAATGAGTTCCCATGGAAAAACCGAAAGACCTATCGCCTTCGTGTTGAAGGGATGTGTTTTCTTCTCGGACTTAAAAGGTCGACTCGCGCACGGGAAATAATCACCAGAAGTGCATCCATCACATGGCCATGCTGTTCAAATTTCTCGTAGAACGAGGTTCCAAAATTGATTCACGTACAAGTTAAATGGGTTTTTAACAAGAAGGACTGGTTCATGGTCGGTAGTGGCAGAAACAACTCAGTGTCTGAAACAACTAGCAGGAAGAAGAAGAGTAACGATTTAATTTATCTTCAACTGTTGTCAGGAAGTATGGATGAAATATTTATTTCAATTGCATTGGAAGGAGAGAAGGTTGTAATAAGACTTTAAAGTCTTTGGCCAATAAGATATGAGATAAATCACATTTAAATTTTCACTAAAAATATTATTTATCAAAACTTTAGTAAAACTTTGGTAAAATCGATACATATTTTATGGTCAACCATTGATTAATACTTAGTCAACACTAACTCAACGCTATATACCAGCCTATCGACAGGAATAATAAGAGGTATTGAGTTCAAGTCTATCTTTTTATAAAGTTATTTTTTGAAAAAGTTCATACAACATTAAGTTATCCCATAACTTTATTGTAAAGTGCATTTCACTTAAACTATAGAAGTGAATCATTGTAAAGTAACTTTATCGTTCTTTTTTAATTTGTATTTTCCATGCAACTTTAATTTATAAATTAACTTCATTGTAAAAGCGATTATCAATTGTTTTATAATAGTGAGTCACTTTATAAGTAATTTATTTGTAAAAGTGAGTTTATATGTAAAGTTAGAGAATGAAGGTAATTTTTTTTACTCAGCAACCTCATTGTGCATCCATCACCATGTAGACCTGCACCTACACCTACCATGTGGTGCCTTGCTTACTTTTTATGTCTTTTTTAAAAAGGGCATAACTTTGACATTCAAAGTTCGTTTTCAATGCTGGTGTTTTTTAAACTGTCTATTTTTTCGACAACTTTCCATCCAAATAGTCATTTTCTACTTTTAGAGCCATCTTACCTACATATTTTAATATGGCTAGTCCAAGTGATATTTTTCTTACCAATACCAACTACTTCTCACAGAAATCTCGTATGGAGGATGTACTACGAAGTAAATGGATTTATCGAATTACCTTGAGAAAAGAAGAAGCCCCCATTGATACTGCAAAAAAAGTCAAATAGACTAATAAAAATGATGAAGCACGTGGATTAATCAGAATGTCCATCTCTAGTGATTTACGATTTCACCCTCAAGGAATTGATCACTCAAACGAAGCTTGGCAAAAGTTGGAAGCTACATTTGATAAACGCAATGAGATTTGAGCCCTCCAACTCAAAAACCAATTAATTTCTTTAAATCCCAATTATTTCCCTTGCATTGAAGATTATGTATCTAAGTTCAAAAGACTCAAAATTTTGCTCAAAGACTGTAAAATAGAAATGAAGGATTCCCAATGTATATATTTTATTCTTGGTAAGATTGGTAGTGTTTTTATCTACTTTTCACTCCACCGGAGAAGCTTTGCGGATTACTTACACACCACCCTCTCCCGAACCTTTTTGTAATTGTTTGATTAGAGAGCAAGTTAAGCTATTGCATCTTGGAGTAATCAACACTACAAGTACATCTAAAAAAATTCTTAGTGGCCCAATAGAAGGATAAATCCAAGCATCCCAAGAAGCGACATCCTCACAACAACAAGCAAAACAAGGATCCCAAACCCTCTCAACCAACTTCTACTCCCAATGGTGACAAATGACCAAAATAAAAATAAAAAGTAAGAAGATTGAGAAACATTGTAATTTTTGTGGGGAAGATTGTTATCTAGATCTTAAATGTTTTAAGAAGATGGATGCCTTAGAAGCACTAATGAAAAAGCACAACATCAATCTTGATTCTTCTTCTTCCAGCTCTTGTTCTCGTGGACATGAACTTTTTGCGTCTAGTTTTTCCTTTAATGTAACAACTACTACTTCTTCTAATGAGTGGATTATTAATTTTGGAGCATCTTATCATATGGCTAAGTATAAAGCCATTTTTTCTATTCTTAATTAATGTAACACCAACAAATATTTGTTGGTAATGATAGATCTCTTGGTGTCATGGGATCTAGAATAGTTCAGTTGCATGATGGTCATTTTAAATATGTATTGTGTGTTCCAAGTTTCTCTTGCAACCTTCTATCAATATATTTGTAAAAGTGAGTTTATATGTAAAGTTAGAGAATGAAGGTAATTTTTTTTACTCAGCAACCTCATTGTGCATCCATCACCATGTAGACCTACACCTACACCTACCACGTGGTACCTTGCTTACCTTTTATGTCTTTCTTAAAAAGGGCATAACTTTGACATTCAAAGTTCGTTTTCAATGTTGTTGTTTTTTAAACTGTCTATTTTTTCGACAACTTTCCATCCAAATAGTCATTTTCTACTTTTAGAGCCATCTTACCTACATATTTTAATATGGCTAGTCCAAGTGATATTTTTCTTACCAATACCAACTACTTCTCATGGAAATCTCGTATGGAGGATGTACTACAAAGTAAATGGCTTTATCGAATTACCTTGAGAAAAGAAGAAGCCCCCATTGATACTGCAAAAAAAGTCAAACAGACTAATAAAAATGATGAAAAACGTGGATTAATCAGAATGCCCATCTCTAGTGATTTATGATTTCACCCTCAAGGAATTGATCACTCAAACAAAGTTTGGCAAAAGTTGGAAGCTACATTTGATAAACACAATGAGATTTGAGCCCTCCAACTCAAAAACCAATTAATTTCTTTAAATCCCAATTATTTCCCTTGCATTGAAGATTATCTATCTAAGTTCAAAAGACTCAAAATTTTACTCAAAGACTGTAAAATAGAAATGAAGGATTCCCAATGTATATATTTTATTCTTGGTAAGATTGGTAGTGTTTTATCTACTTTTCACTCCACCGGAGAAGCTTTGCAGATTACTTACACACCACCCTCTCTTGAACCTTTTTGTAATTATTTGATTAGAGAGCAAGTTAAGCTATTGCATCTTGGAGTAATCAACACTACAAGTACATCTAAAAAATCCTTAGTGGCCCAATAGAAGGATAAATCCAAGCATCCCAAGAAGCGACATCCTCACAACAACAAGCAAAACAAGGATCCCAAACCCTCTCAACCAACTTCTACTCTCAATGGTGACAAATGACCAAAATAAAAATAAAAAGTAAGAAGATTGAGAAACATTGTAATTTTTGTGGGGAATATTGTTATCTAGATCTTAAATGTTTTAAGAAGATGGATGCCTTAGAAGCACTACTGAAAAAGCACAACATCAATCTTGATTCTTCTTCTTCCAACTCTTGTTCTCGTGGACATGAACTTTTTGCGTCTAGTTTTTTCCTTTAATGTAACAACTACTGCTTCTTCTAATGAGTGGATTATTAATTTTGGAGCATCTTATCATATGGCTAAGTATAAAGCCATTTTTTCTATTCTTAATTAATGTAACACCAAACAAATATTTGTTGGTAATGATAGATCTCTTGGTGTCATGGGATCTAGAATAGTTCAGTTGCATGATGATCATTTTAAATATGTATTATGTGCTCCAAGTATCTCTTGCAACCTTTTATAAATATATCAAATCACTCACTAACTACTACATATGGTGTTGAAGTCCGACGAGGTGTTCTGACATTACAAATAAAATCCACCTTACAGTCGGATGTTATTCACTAATTCCCAAAATTTCATTACATTTTTTCTTGGTCCCTCAACGTTCGTCGAACCTACGACATAGTTCAATATTTGTTGGACGTATGACTTGTATTTGATGGTTTTCAAGACCATTGATTCTGCAACGCTGACATCACCATCGTGACCCACCATTGCCCCATGGCCTGCCACTATGGCACCTACATGTCACTACCATGTCAACGAAGTTTTGTCTCATGGGTGCGTTTGACACCTAATTGGGCCTTAATTATGCCATCTAGGGGGCTAAAAATGAATGTCACGGGCTTATTATGCCTGTGTTGTCTCGATCGAGACATCAATTATGCCTACTATTGGGGATAAAAATGAGATGTCAATTAAACGTGAATGTACAAGAGATATGATTGGAAAGTACAAGGATTAATGGATGAACATAGTAAAGATTAGAAGTTTGCATGATGTGGAAAGGTTGGACAGTACCCGACCCAGATAAGTTGTGTCGCTATATAGGCTATGAGCGAATTTCAAGTTAGATGTTAGTTAATGTGACCAACGAAGTCATGTGATGGTTGGTCTTGACCAGTACTGCCATGTCCCAGAGTTAACCCTTTGTATAATGAAGGGGCAATAGTCCATGTCATTATAAGTAGCTCGTTGAGTGGCTAAGTCTGTATAATCTGAGTGCCCCAGGGGCTTTTCAGGATGCTGAATTCATTTATGCATTCATAAATGCAAGTTAAAAAACATAAAATTGTGGTTTTTCCTAGATTTAGATCACCAAATTTAGGTGAAAAATGTCAATTAAACGTAGAACATTTAAATTACGCCACCATGGGGGGAACTTGGGAAGGATTCAGGTGGTCGGCTCAAATATCACAGTACTGCACCCATATGTGGATGGTGCCACGAGTCAAGAAGAAGCACGTTGCATCAACGTTGACAATCTAGGAGGCCCTAATATAGAGAAAGGGGGAGTCTCCAACAACAATGGGAGGACCAAAGGAAATGGAGCACATATTGAGGGGAGGGATCGATGATGCTAATAGTTTCAAGGGAATGTGACATTACAAGGAGATGGGAGACAAAGTAGTTGTTTGTCAGAAGGAATATGTTCTGGTTGGTCGGGCCAAATAGGAATTGAAGGTGTTTGACCCAGGTATAGGATATTGTAGTAGTTGTAGCAACAAGACCATAACAATTGGAAAATATTTACCTTGTTTGTATCAATATTGTCCATCCCCACCATATTCTTCTGCCTCAATCTCATCCCCAATACTTCCCTTGCTCTCTTCTCACCTAGTGGTGCACCCTCCATATCCATATTGTGTTTTGTATATTCCATTAGACCTTTCCATGCACTACGAATTTTGGAACCCATTCGCACTGTAAGTTGCTTTAGTACCACCCCACAGTGTGAAGTTGATGACTGTATAAAACACCCTTATGAGTATTGATTATAATGGACGACTAGCTACAACAAGGCGGAGTGTGCCTCAAGTACTGAGCATTGCCTCAAAGTTGTAACAATTGGCTCGAGGACCTATGAATATATGTAAAGTTAGTTATGATCCACTTATGTAAGCAATCTATGGGTCACGGTGGTCCCCATGGGGAACATAATATACAAGGCTGTAAGTAGAGAGATAACAAAGGAGAGGCTTGTTAGAGATTCCTCGGGAGGAATCTTTGAAGAGTAGAAAGTTGTAGAATGTGTATTACAGTTTGCCTAGTTTTGCAATGGAGATTGTATCTGTGATGTTTGTCATGTAAAGATCCTTTTATATTTATGAGGAATTAATGGAAGATCGGTAATGTTTTTGACTCATACTTGTCTTATATGTGGTGCTTGTTGTGATCTTTAGTGATTATCTGCAATCTTTAAGTGTTCTTTAATTCATCTTTTTAGTAATGTCTGAATCTACCTACAAGAAATTATATTTCATGTTTTTTTTTACGAGGCAAAAATCATTGTATTGATATTTATAGTGAAAATAAAATACACATTGACGAGATCCCTTCTACTTTTAACGTTAGCGATCATTGCTTTTATAGACTACCTCTATGAGATAAGACTATAGTCTATCCTTGTGAGTTTGACTCTTACAATCATCCTTATACAAGTCACTCTCTAAACAAATAGTTCCACAACTTCATATTGATGTCAAGACAAAACCATCAAACAAACTCTCTCTAACTTTACATAAACAAACATTAAAACAAGACCAAAAATCCATTCATCAAAAAAGATGTAAGAATATCGAATATGTAGGAGTATGGTCCATAATCTCATGAACAAGCGAAAAAAATTCCTCCAAAATGAGTGCTTCCTTTGATAACTAATTAGCCTTGTGGTTGAATTCTCGGTAGACATGAGCAAAGGACAGCTCTCCAAAAAATATTTTATTTTCCATAATCCTATTGAAAATAGAGCTCCAGGTTAGAAATGTTACTTTTACCATTTTCCCAGTCCATTAGAAGTTTGGAGTCACCAAAGACCTGTAGCCACTTAACATGTCTGTCCACTGCAACCTTAATTAGGATCCAGAGGGCATAAAGTATTGCTCTATTATTTGTGCCCAAACTTGTCCAATGTTAAATTATACCTTAGATTTGAGTTGTGCAAGTTGCTCGGGATGTGGTTTATCATAGTAGACATGTTCATGTTGTTTATTTTGCAATTGCAAGTTTAAAAAGGGTGGTTGTGCTAAAGAGGCAAAGTTTTCCTTGTAATTTGCAAGGTCTAAATTGTACTAAGTGACAAATGAAAATGCACGCCCAAGCTTCCCTACAGGTCCAAAAGAAAATTCATGAGTTTTAAGATGGATTTACATAAATGGTAAATTGACCTATGCATCTAAAGTTCCATTGAAGAACATGAGAGGTTACTTTCATGCACCTAGAATTGAGATTTCATGTAAATTTGAATGCAAAACTGCCTTAGCCTCAAATGCACTCCCTAGTCTCAATTTTGACCCAAATTTAGTGGTTCAACTTGCATACGTTGTAATTTGTGATTTTACACCTATATGTAATATTATATTAGAAATTTAAAAAAGAAACCTACCTGATGTGCATAAAGGCTAAAAATTGCATTCTAAAACCAAAGGGCCAATTTCTTAATGTTGGTTATATGAAACTGCAAGGTCTAAACTGTACACTCCAAAAAGGATGATTTGTGTGCACAAAGATCCACGACATTTTGATGAATCAGAGGATGGTGTGTTATGAGAGAAACCAAGGTCAGTTTTGCATTAAGAGTCATAAAAGTCTCTTCTACGGAAAAATAGGCAAGAGATGCCTAGTTAAACCCTCATAATGCACAACATGTTTGTAAAAAGTAACCCAAAGTTGTATTATATCTTAGATTTAAGTTGTGCAAGTTGTTGGGGGTGTGGTTTATCGTAACAGACCTGTTCATGTTGTTAATTTTGCAATTGCAAGTTGATGGGGGTGTGGTTTATCATAGTAGACATGTTCATGTTGTTAATTTTGCAATTGTAAGTTTAAAGAGGGTGGTTGTGCAAAAGAAACAAACTTTGTCTTGTAATTTGCAAGGTATAAACTGTACTAACTAACTAAATGAAAATGCATGCCCAAGCTTCCCTTTAGCTCCAATTTATTTTTTATAAGTTTTAAGATGGAGTTACATAAATGATAAATTTACTTATTCATCTAAAGTTCAATTGAAGAACACGAGAGGTTGCTTTCATGCACCTAGAATTGAGTTTTCATGTAAATTCGAATGCAAAACTGCCTCAGCCTCAAATGCATGCCCTAGTCTCAATTTTGAGCCAAATTTCATGGTTCAACTTGCATAAGTTGTAGTTTGTGATTTTACACATGTATATAAACTTATATTGGCATTCTCAGACAAAAACCTACCTAGTGTGCATAAAGGCTAAGAATTGCACTGTAAAACCAAAGGGCCAAACTGTTAAAGTTGGCTAGATTAATCTGCATTCCCAAAGTTGGATATGGCTCCATAATTTAGGATTTAAGTTGTAAATTGATTATTGCAATATGTATAACCTATTTGTACAATTAATAATGCATTTACACCCCAAAAATGATGATTTATATGCACAAAGATTCATGACATTTTGATGAATCAGAGGATGGTGGGTTAGGAGAGAAACCAAGGTGAGTTTTGCATTAAGAGTCATACAAGACTCTTTTGTGCGAAAATGGACAAGGGATGTCTAGTAAAACCATCGAAATGCATAATTCTACCGACGAACAAACGCGTGAGGAGCGAGAGGGTGTGAGGAGCGCGACCTAGCGTGGAGAACAGCGCAGCGAGCAGCGAGCAGGGGCCCCCCAGCCATGGACGCTGGTGGGGGAGTCGTCCCCACCTCTCCCCCTTTGCCAGAGATCGAGGCCTTCAGGAAACTAGTGGCCGAGGCTTCCAAGAGACCGTCGTCAGCAACTCAACATAAATTTGTCAAGAAACTGGAATGCATCCCAAGCGTAGAATTGTCATTAGAAGAAACTTGCAGGTCGGCAATCAATCTTGCAGACAGAGGCCTCATCGGGCAATTTACCGGGCTCTAGCCCTCTCCCAAATCCGTCGAAGCCTGGGTGCAGAGGAACTGGAGCCCGCTCATCTCAGAAGGGATAAAGAGTCATTTCGTAGGGAAAGGCTACTTCGTTTTTGTCTTTGAAAACTCTGAAGATAAAAGCCTCATCTTCAGAAACGACCCATATTTCATGGGACCCCAGGGGTTATATCTGAACAAATGGACCCCGGATTTCGATCCAGCTCAGGATGTGCCATCTGTCGTTCCAGTGTGGGTTCACCTACCCCATCTCCCTTTACACTACTGGAACTAAAAATCACTGCATGCAATCGACAACAAGCTCGGAAGGTACATCGATCAAGCACCAAGGAAAGATCAGTACTCATGTGCCCGGATCTGTGTGGAGGTAGATTTGGAAGTGGGATTACCAGAGGCAATCAAACTAACTGCGGCAGATTGGACACATATCCAGGAGCTAGACTATGAGCAGTTACCATTCAAATGCCGACACTGCCACAGATACAGTCACTTCGCAAGGCACTGCAAAAAAAAGAATGCAGAAGAAAGTGAGAACGCAAAAACAAACCAGTGGATCACAGTTCAGAAAACAGGGACAACAAGCTCTAGAAGCAAAGGAACAATGAAGAGTGACAACCCCGGGCAACTGGAGCAAGAACAACTCGACGGGGACCCCAACCCCACGCCGCAATCAACAACACAAACAGAAAAGCTCAATAAGGAAACAGAAGAACCAGAAATAATTATGGACAACAGGGAACATCCAAAATCCCCCCCAAAAGGAAAGATACAGGGGAACAAGGGCAAACGACAATAATCCTGGATGCAACCCCTCTCCTTCATATGCAGACATAGCCAGAAAGAAAATGATAGAACCAGTAAGCTCCTCTGAGGATGAGATCTTAGAAAGGCCAGCAAAAAGTGCAGGAAGGAAGTCCCGTAAAGAAGAAAGGGAGGAAGAGGCAGAAAGACAAAAGACCCAAGGAAGCCAACCCACCATAGAAATGTCAATCGACAGAAATACAAGAATAAGGTTTCAAAAAGGAGGAGGCCCATCCACCCCCAATAGTAAGTAATGAAAATCGTCTCTTGGAACTGTAGAGGTCTGGGGAACTCGACGAAAATCGAAGCGGTTAAGGACCTGATGAAAGTGGAACCAACAGACATTCTCATGCTCCAAGAGACAAAAATCAAAGGGGAAGTCCTTCTAGAGATTAGTAAAAACAAATGGCAGAAGAATACAGGGAAAGAAATCAGTGCAAGGGGCTCCTCCGAAGGAATAGAAACACTGTGGAAGGAAGAGCAGTTCAGCCTCGTCAACTCCTACAACACTCAGCATTGGAGCTTCACAGAACTGAAGCATACAACAAGTAAGTTAACCATTGCATTATTCAATCTTTATGTACCAACTTTGCATTCCGAAAAGAAAGACTGTTGGAAAACTTTAATTGAGTATCTAGAACTAATTTCCCTAAACAATATAATCATTGCTAGAGATTTCAACCTAGTAATGAATGGAAAAGAAAAGAGGGGAGGAAGGACCAGCAAGGATCAACAGATCTATGTAGTAGAAGACATGATACAACAGTGGGATCTAATGGATTTTAAACCTCGAAGAGGGCTCTACACCTAGACCAATAATAGGGCATGGGAGGAACACATTGCTGCCCGATTGGATAGGTTTCTGGTTCAAAGCACTTTGCTGTTGGAAAGGAAGCTAATCTCCACAGCCATCCTCCCCAATCTTACCTCGGACCACAAACCCATCCTGCTTTCGATAGAGGAAGAAGAAAATTTAGGCCCAATCCCGTTCAGATTCAGCCCTTTGTGGAAATAAAAGAGCGACTTCTATGAGACAGTCCGACTGGCATGGGCCACCATAGTAACTGGGTCTCCCCACTTTGTCTGGGAACATAAATTAAAAATAACAAAAACAACTCTCAAGGAATGGAGCAAAAGCCCGGAAAGCAATCCCAACACCCAAAGAAAGGAGCTAGTGCAGCAGTTGGGAAAGCTGCAGAATGAAATGGAAATAAAAGATATTGCTAACACAGATTTGGAAAAGGAACAAGCAATCCAAAGAAAAACTTACCACTCCTTCAGAACCGAAGAAGAATGTTGGAGATTAAAATCCCGCAGCTTATGGTTGGAATCCGGAGATAGAAACACATCTTACTTCCATCGCCAATTTAAAGCCCGGCTCTCCAGGAATCACATCTCTGAAATCACAATCAATGATGGGAAGATTTGCAAAGGAATAGAACAAATAAAGGTTGCTGCTGCCTCACACTTCCACCATCTTTACAACAAAGAGAGTGATGATAACGAAGAAGGCAGCAAGGAATTCCTCAAGAAGATCCCAACTTTGGTTACAAAAGAAGATAACACAACACTATTGAGCCCAACCAACGAAGAAGAAATTAGTAAAATCATCTGGTCCATGGCCCCTGACAAAGCTCCAGGGCCAGACGGGTTCACCATTCATTTTTATAGGATATGTTGGAATATAATCAAAGCTGATCTCATGAGAATGATAAAAGGATTCCTACAGAAAGCAAAACTGGGAGGTGGCGCCAACTCAACTTTCCTCACTTTAATCCTGAAAGAAACAAACCCCGCCTCCTTTGATAGATTCAGGCCAATCTCCCTTTGCAATGCCTCTTATAAGATAATTGCAAAACTCCTTGCAAACAGAATAAAGCCACTGATGGGAAAACTCATCTCAGAATCGCAGGGAGGTCTCGTCAAAGGGAGACACATCCTGGACAATGTAATCCTAGTTCAGGAAGCTATGCATTCCAGCAAACTCAGAAAAGAGAAGGGCATGTTGATCAAGTTAGACATGGCTAACGCCTTTGACAGAGTAAAGTTGTCCTTCCTATATCAAGTGCTACTCTCATTCGGATTTGAGCAAGAGTTTGTAAACCTGATACAAGCATGCACCCACAGCCCATGGATAACACCTTTGGTAAACGGGAGGCCAACAGAGTTCTTTAAATCTTCGAGGGGGTTGAGGCAAGGCTGCCCTCTCTCTCCTTTTCTGTACATATTAACGGCGGATTCACTCAGCAGGAAGTTGGAGCAGGAAAGGTTAATAGGAGCTATCCCAGGCTTGAGAATTACGAAGGACCTTAAGCCTATTAATCATGCTCTGTTTGCGGATGACTCTCTTATGCTAGGAGGAGCCTCAAACATAGTAGCTTCTGCATTCAAGAGCATTCTTCAAGATTACTGCAAAGTGTCAGGAGCCTTGATAAGCGAAAGGAAAAGTGTTGTCTATAGTTGGAATGCAACAGAACATGAAACTCAAAAGATTGCTCGCACACTGGGGTTCAAAGGGTATGCAGATTGGGAAAAGATACAGTACCTTGGGCTGCCATTATCACTGGGCATAAATAAAGTCAACCTGTGGGAAGGAGTCCTAACAAAAACTAAAGGGAAAATTGATGCCTGGGGAGGACACTGGCTCACACACGGAGGAAAATTAACACTGATAAAGGCGGTTCTCTGCTCACTGCCGATCTACCAAGCAACCTATCTCCTAGCACCCAAATCAATTTCTGGGCAAATCAACAAGTTGCTGAGAGATTTCCTGTGGCACAATGGTAAAGGGAATCAACACAAGTTCCATTTGGTCAGATGGGAAACAGTAAAGCTGCCTCTGAGAGAAGGCGGGCTCCAGATTAGAGATCCAGCTCTTGTCAACATTACTCTTGGATGAAAAATCCTGTGGAAGATGCACAGTGAGCCTTCTCATCTTGTGAGTAAAACGCTTTTGCACAAATGCATTCCCAGCGCTAAAATTCGAAATTTACAAAACGCTTCCTACAGGAAAAGCACGCAGCTATGACAATTGTTCCTCAAAGGGACGCGAATCTTCACCCAGGATCTGTACCGCATTCCTGGAAATGGAAAACGGACTTACCTATGGACAGATTGGGTAATGGGGAGGCCATCCCTTGCCTCAAACGCCAACTTGAACGAAATTCGTGTTTTTCTTGCCCACAGAGGAAAACAGAGTATCAACGATATCTCTAAATGGAATGAGGACGGCTCCTGGTCATATTGGCATTTCGACAATGTTCCAAATCGCCTCCACCAACAGCTTGAAATGCTCAAAGCAGAGCTCCGAGATGCAACACCTGTGCACAAGACTGAAAAAGACAAATGGGGTTGGGGATCTACAGGGAGTTATTCTACAGCCAAAGGTTACGCTATGCTTCGACGCCAGAAAGACAGACCACCCCCAACAAATATCTGGAAGGAGGTATGGGACTCTACTGTGATTCCCAAGGTAAATTTTTTCTTCTGGACTCTAATGCACAAAAAGATTCTGACCGACGAAAACTTAATGAAAAGAAACATTGCAGGCCCTCACAGATGTGCTCTATGCAAAGAAGCCATGGAAACATCTGACCATTTGTTTGTAGGTTGTCAATTTGCAAACAAAGTCTGGCTCCTTACCCTCCATGGTCTCAAGGTCGCTGCCCCCTCTAACATCTCGGTTGTAGATCTTTTTACAACCTGGAAGGACTGTTATCCCTCGCTTTCAATGAAAACGCTATGGGCCAGAGTCTGGATCTCCATACCTAAGTATGTGTGTTGGAAGCTATGGCTTGCAATAAATGAGCAAATCTTCAACAATACAGCATGGACCCCCAGCATGGTTGCAGCGAAAGCAAAAGGTCTCCTCTTAGAAACTTTGAGTTCTCAAACCCACAAAACAGACATCTCGCTGCAGCAGGAAGAAAAGAATTGGCTCGGTAACTCTGTGCTCACTCTCCGGACCCAAAGCATTGAAAATCCCCATTCGGAAACAAAATGGAGGCTAAGAGACAATCATGATACTTTCCAGAGATGGTGGCAGAAGTAAGGAATAACTAAAGTATTCTTCGACGACGCCTCCAAGGGAAATCCTGGTTCAGCGGGAGCTGGAGGAATCATTTACTCTAGCGATGGGACATCACTAGAAACCTTCAGTTGGGGACTCGGACAACGAACCAACAACCAAGCAGAAATCTTGAGTTTGATAAAAGTCTGCCAGATAGTCAAGGAAAGAGGCCACTGGAACCTACAAGCGTTTGGAGATTCTGAAATCTTGATCAAAATGATACATTCGGGAGGACAGTTCAATGATGTTGGCCTAAATAAGAACCTGCAAAGACTAAGACACATTCTCCAGGACTTAACCTCCTTCAACTGCTACCATATACTCAGGGATTCAAACAAAGAAGCAAATACTTTAGCCAATAAAGGCTGCCTTTTGGCCCAAGGAGAATTATGCATAAATGATGGAGACCCAATCAAAATTTGTATTCCTTGAAAAGGACAGCAACGTGTAAAAGATAGTAGATGGTTTTGCGAAGGATGTAAGGCTTCGGCCAGCTGTATTTTCCATTTAATAAAACACATAACCATTTTAGTTAAAAAAAAAAAAACATCGAAATGCACAAACTATTTCTAAAAAGTAACCCAAGGTTGTATTATACCTTAGAAGTGAGTTGTGCAAGTTGTCGGGGATGTGGTTTATCATTGTAGACTTGTTCATGTTGTTTATTTTGCAATTTCAAATTTAAAAAGGGTGGCTCTACAAAAGAGACAATGTTTGCCTTGTAATTCACAAAGTATAAAATATACTGTGTGACTAAATGAAAATGCACACCCAAGCTTCCCTGTAACTCCAAAATTTGTTTTATAAGTCTTAATACGGAGTTACATAAATGGTAAATTTACTTATGTATCTAAAGTTCAATCGAAGAACAAGAGATGTTGCTTTCATGCACCTAGAATTGGGATTTCATGTAACTTTGAATGCAAAACTCTCCCAGCCTCAAATGCACCCCCTAGTCTCAATTTTGAGCCAACTTTTGTGGTTCACCTTGCATACGTTGTAGTTTGTGATTTTACACCAGTCTATAAACTTGTAGTTTGGCATTTTCAAACATAAACTTACATGGTGTGCATAAAGGTTAAGAATTGCATTATAAAACCAAAGGGCCAAATTATTAAAGTTGGCTATATTAAACTACACACCTGAAGTTGGATATGGCTCCATAATTTAGGATTTAAGTTGTAAATTGATCATTACAATATGTATACTAACCTTTTTGTACAATTAGTAGTGCATTTACACTCCAAAAATGATGATTTTTATGCACAAAGATTCATGACATTTTGATGAATCAAAGGATGGTGGGTTAGGAGAGAAACCAAGGTCAATTTTGCATTAAGAGTCATAAAAGACTTTTCTATGCAAAAATAGGCAAGAGATGCATATTAAAACCATCAAAAAGCACAAATTGTTTGTWATGTTGTATTATACCTTAGATTTGAGTTGTGCAAGTTGTCGGGGATGTGGTTTATCATAGTAGACCTATCCAAGTCRTGTATTTTGCAATTTCAAGTTTAAAAAGAGTGGATATGCAAAAGAGACAAAGTTTGCCTTGTAATTTGCAAGGTATARACTGTACTATGTGACTAAATGAAAATGCATGCCCAAGCTTCCYTGTAGCTCCAAAATTTGTTTTATAAGTTTTAAGATGGAGTTACATAATGTTGGGTATGTGTTATATTCTGCCTCAGAAAATGTGTCACGTATTTAGGTGGTTTTTCGGCACATGGTTTCTTTGYTGATGGTTTTCTATTTTCGGTTAAGGAATTAGGGTTGTTGACTAATCCARGGCATTGGGTTAGGGTTTTGGATGTCGCTGGCTCCTATATGTATATTRTATTGTAAACAATGTATCACTGTGAATGAATATAGAATATGYTGGTTTTCYCGGTTTGGGTTTACAGGGGAAAAATCTCTGTGTAATGTTTGTATTTGCCATTGTATCTTTTTTGTTCTTTTATTGAAAATMTGTTTGCAGTAAATATTGTACAAGGTTAAAATCTACACATAAATGGTAAATTTACCTATGCATCTAAAGTTCAATTGAATAACATGAGAGGTTGCTTTCATGCACATAGAATTGGGATTTCATGTAAATTTGAATGCAAAACYRCCTCAGCCTCAAATGCACACCCTAGTCTCAAWTTTGAGCCAAATTTTGTGGTTCAACTTGCATAAGTTGTAGTTTGTGATTTTAGACATGTCTATAAACTTATATTGGCAATTTCATACATAAACTACTTGGTGTGCATAAAGGCTAAGAATTGCATTATAAAACCAAAAGGCYAAATTGTTAAAGTTGGCTATATTAAACCGCATGCMCAAGGTTAGATATGGCTCCATAATTTAGGATTTAAGTTGTAAATTGATCATTACAATATGTATAATAACCTGTTTGTACAATTAGTAGTGCATTTACACTCTAAAAATGATGATTTCTATGCACAAAGATTCATGACATTTTGATGAGTCAGAGGATGGTGGGTTAGGAGAGAAATCAAGGTCAATTTTGCATTAAGAGTCATAAAAGACTCTTTTGTGCAAAAATAGGCAAGAGATGCTCAATAAAACCATCGAAATGCACAAACTGTTTGTAATGTTATATTATACCTTAGATTTGAGTTGTGCAAGTTGTCGAGGATGTGGTTTATATATATATATATATATATATATATATATTACCTTAGAGAATTTTCATGGCGATACACATGTCAAAGTTTGCCACCTGTTCTGCCATACAAATGGAAACTAGAACAGATGGCCTGCAAAACATGCAAACATGTTTTTGTTCACAATCCCAAAACAAAACTAAGCCTAAGTTTAACTGTAACTGAGGCCTCTTTGGACATGATAACATAACAATAAGAAAACTAGATAGGAGGCGAACATGGGCGACCTTCATTGCTGGGAGAAAAAGTGAACGATTGATGGCATATCGGGCAATGTCACTTGGTTGGCTCACTTGACAGGGAGTTGAACAATATGTCCAGGCGATGACTAAGGGTGTGTTGGCGATGGAGTTGGTTGACCATTTCCCTTCACATTTCAAAGATTAGTTGCAGATGATCTTCTGAGAACCTGAGGGGACTGGGTCGTTCTAGCGTCAAGGTTGCAACGATTGGAGGCCCGTGAACATCTGGTGCAGTCTACACTATTGTTTCCTCCAACCATTATGGAGGAATCTCTTCCTCAACCATACAACCACCCAATTTTGTCTTGGTATGGACGTTTGGAGGCTCATTAGGAGTTGGAGCAATTGACATTGTTGTTTCCTCCAGCCATTCTGAAGGAATCTCTTCCTCTACCATACAACCACCCTATTTTGTCACAATTTCGTCATAGGATGGGTGTTTGGAGGCTCAATTACATTTGGTGCAGTTGACATAGTGGATTCCTCTAGCCATTCTGGGGGAATCTCTTGCTCAATCGGACAACCACTTGATTCTGTCACAAGGTCGATGCTTTGAGGCGGTTGTTCCAAATTGCAAAGGGGGTTCTAAGGGTTGGAGGCAGTGCACAAGTGTTCATCAATCCAATTCTGATCAGACTGGGAGGACCAACATGGCTGATGAAGGGGATCGGGTGTGGAGAGAGGGTCGAAGAGGGGCCAGGTCGACGGTGTCGAGTCGTGAAACTGTAATAGTCCAGCATGCACTTGGGCTTGCCACATTCGCGCGACATTGGAGAGAAACAGAATGAAACAATAGCTCGATACCAAAGGGGAGAAATACCAAAAGGACCAAGCGAGGAATGTGAAACTGAGTGCAAAGCCAAAATGAAATAACCAGTTCTATGCCTTACCTCCATAAGAATCGTAGAAGTGACAGAGAAAGTATCCATAAAGATTTAATTGATGGCATTGAGTTGCCTCGTACCTACTCTAGTAAGTCTCGGTCATTGTTGTATGTGCGCCATTAAAATTTCCCTCATGTGTAAGCACACTATCTCCCTTCTAGAGTGAATGCTAGGCATGATGAGTTGACGGGGAGGAAGGTTGGCGGTTGTGGGCATTATCTATGTCAGGCACATGTGTGCCAAGTGTTGTTGGGTAGCCAGGTGTCATCCCATCCGGGAGGGGGCAATCTTTCAAAGCCATCTCCCTGCATTGAACCAACATTTGCGAAGTAGAGTGATGTTGTGCATCGATGAGGATATCCCCTGCTTGAGAAGTGACTCCTTCATTGGCTAGTTTGTCAACAAACTTGTTTGCCTCTCGTCACACATGAGAAGGAATAAGAGTGAGAGAGGGACACAAAAGGGTTCACAAATTGTTTAGAGGGCCAAGAAGGCACCAACTTGGAGTGACTTTCTCAATATCAGTTACATTAATGATTTTGGTGGCAAGCGAGATGATTACCTTGGAGTCTCCTTCAATGATTAAGTGAGTCGGATTTAAATCAGACACTAATCATATCCATCTGATGAGACCCCAGAGCTTTGTTGAATTGTTGGAATCATGCCCCAGAGGTCCATCTAAAAGGTATTTGATTTGTCCAGTGTTGTCTCAGAGAGCTGCACCTAATCCCGTAGGGCCAGGATTGCCCTTTGAGGCACCATCAAAATTTAGTTTGCAGAAACCAGGAGGGGGATAGTGCCAAGTGGAGGGGCTCAGTGAGATGGATATATGAGGAGGATTCCGATTGAGTGGAGTGTTGTGTAAGTTTAACATCTAGGAAGAAAAGATGAGGGATTCACGAGGTTCAATAGGGAAGTCTTCCTGGGTCCAGAACTGGGCACAAATGGTTTCATGTATGTTATCGAATATCTTTGACAAGATGCTTGAAGGTGTGGAATCTTGGGAGTGGAATATACACCTAATCCTTTCTTTCAAGAGCTGCCAAATTCTATTTAAGATGGGGCTTTTGTAAGTCGTAGATCCCCAATTTTTGATGGTGCTTATAATGTTATCCCTTTCTCTGTTGGTTTTCCTCATGATTTGGGAGGCCTGATCCCAGATCTCCCCACTGTTGGAGCATTGGTTGAGTATATGCTCCATTGATTCTTCCTATTGTTGACAGGTAGCAAATCGTTGGTGCAATGAAGCCTCACCTCCTGAGGTTGTCCCAAGTGAGGATTCATTTCTAAACCATGAGCCAAAGAAAGGTGGAGACTTTCGACCATAACTTAGATATCCATATGATGTGCTAGATGTGCTCTTTCAGTTGATTATGAAAATTTTCCTAGAGGGAGTAGGCCTCTTTGATTGTGAATGTACCTGGGGGGTGTGACCCCAACGAAGAATGTCTCATCCCTCACTGATATGAATTTTTCTTTGGGCTACCATAGAGCGATGGAAGAATTTTGTGTTCCTTTCCTCTTCCTTGAGCCAATGCACTATGGATTTCTGCTTCCAAAGGATTCACTCATGTTTGTATCAATCTTCAAGTTGTTGTTTAAGTAGATCCTCCTCGATTGGGGCATGTAGCCTCCCAAAATTGGGTTTGGATCATTGGCGAGTACAATTGTGGATAGATACGATAGCTACGCCCAAACTCAAGCCCTTTCGATTTGAAAATTTTTGGTTAACCCACCCTGACTTTCCTGAGCTCTCCCGCTCCTGGTGGGTCAATGCAGAAATCTTGCATGGCAAAAGAATGTACAGATTCCAACAAAGACTCAAGAAATTCAAACAACAAATCTGTGATTGGAATAAGAATGTCTTCGACAATATCTTTCAGGCATAGAGGACCTTGGAGAAACGCCTAGAAGTTATCCAACATGAATCAAACTTGTTGGGCCACTTGGATGCTCTGAGAAATCGAGGGTCCCTCTAACATCAGGGTTTAAGAGATGAGAAAATGATCAAGTATGCAGACTAGTTGTTGGGATCTAGAATGCTTATTGGACCAAGTGAAAGAGCCATTTCTGGTTTCAATGTCAATCAACTTGAGACGGTCAATAAGGTCCCTGAACTTACTATTGTCCTGATCCAACCGTTTTGAGCCTCCTCTTTTTTCTTCTAGAGTGGGGATGATGTTAAAATCCCCTCCAAGAATCCAACACTTTTGTCCTTTTAATTCCCCTAAATAGAAGAGATTATTTAGGAAAAGATCTTTCTCCTAATTATTTTTCAGACCATAGTCATTGGTGAGCACACCCTCCTTGCTAGATCCAATAGGCCGATAATACATTGTTAGTGTGTTTGCAGTAGATAAGGGTTGATAAACAATAACCGAGGTCGGGTTCCAGAGAATTGTCAGACCTCCTGTTGTACCTTTTGAATCATTATGAAAGAAGTTGCAGTGCCTCCAACATCATTTGAACATCTCTTATGTCATTTCTCCTGCACAATTTTTTTCTTGTAACAGAAGAATGTCTAGATCCTCTGCCTTTGTGAAGTTATGAAGAATCTTCTGCTTGGATCTTCCATTTAGGCCTCTTATGTTCCATGTGATGATATTCATCATGAGGAGTTGGGTGGGGGAGAGAAGAATCCCTCGTCGAGACATTGGATCTGTCTCGATTTAATCATAAAGTGACCTACCTCTTTAATCAATTGTTGGGCCAATTTACGCCACGATCATTTTCTCTCCTTAAGGATCCATATGGGGTATGGATCTAGATCCAAACTTATGCCTAGTCTAGAGGTGTTTCCTGTTGTGGATTCTATGAAGACCTTGTGTACTTTTCGAAGTTGTTCCACTGATATAGATTGTAGTTCCTTATTTTTGAAGGCATCCTCCATCTTTTCCAGATCTATGTCAACTAGTTCTCGCTCATCCATCTGCATTATAGTGTCTCCCCCCTTATCTGAGTCTTTTCCTGGTTCTGAATGGGCTCAGGAGTCGTGAGCAATGACTTGTTCTAGGACTGGATCTAGGGTTTGTTTGGCCTTACCTTTATCTCTACGAGGATCTTCTAGTTTGTGGGGGTTTTCCACTTCCTCTACATCTGACATATTGCTTAGGGAATCAAAAGAATTGTTGATGGGGATCTTCTTGCCTCCGGCCTAGTTGGATTTTTTTGGTGGTTGTTTCTTGCGACCCAAGACTTGTGTGAAGCCATCATTCGATTTCTCCTCTGTTGCTGGTTGTGTTGGAGCATTGAGTGGACAATCACAGAAGAGATGTCCATGTTCATGACATTTATGGCAATGGAATGGGATATGTTCATAGTCTATGGTTTGGATAGAGTCTTCATCCTAATATTCTATGGTAACCGAGCCCGACAGAGCCTTGGAAATGTTCATATACATAGAGATTCGGGCATAAGACGTATATCTTCTCTGCTTGGTTACTTTTGAGGATTTTACATATCATCTGAGCGTGTTGCCAATGCCTATTCATATTTCTTCAAGCCAAAACTCTCGTGGCAGGGAGTAGAGGCGAATGTAGACTGGAGGGAAGGCAAAGTCCTCTTTTTTTGGGCAGAAGCGGTCGGTCCAAAATCAGAGATATAGCCCCACCGAATTGTAGAAGTATGGGTCGTTTTCAAAGACCCAATCTTTTTCTTCCAGGTTGTAGAAAATGATCATGAAGAATCCTTTCAAATTTATCTGGACTTCGAAGTCTCCCTTCAGGTTCTAACATATCTTGATCCATCGCATGAGGTCTCTTTCAGAGGGCCGTAACCCTAAAAATTTCCCAATCAGGGCATGGTCCTTCATGAACTGGGTGTGTTCTCCAACTCTAGTGTATCATAATACATATTTTGGTGTTGTAGTTTCATGGGGGATGCATTTCCCTGGCTCCTAGTTGCGAGATGCCTTTGGATGAGACAGTTTAGCTTCCACCTCCATATTTTTTCCCGAGCCCTATTCATCTTGCAGGAATTGATCCCGACGGTGAGGCAGGGGCTCAAATGGCAACCACCTAGTTCAGATTCCTTCTTTCTCATTTGCTGCTACATTTCTATATGAGCGTGTTTGCACCCCCCCCTCTGGGTCCATTCTGTCGGGTCAAGCGCAGTGTCGGTACTATTGTTGTTTGCATCTCTTCATGAGGGAAAAACCTGGTTGTAACAGGGTTGGAAGCTTGCAATCCTTCAAACCTTAGCTCTCATCCCTTCCCGAAGGAATATCATTGGGATGTGGTTTAACATAGTAGACCTATCCATGTTGTTTATTTTGCAATTTCAAGTTAAAAAAAGGAGGAAGTGCAAAAGAGACAAAGTTTGCCTTGTAATTTGCAATGTATAAACTGTACTATGTGACTAAATGAAAATGCACACCCAAGCTTCATTGTAGCTCCAAAACTTGTTTTATAGGTTTTAAGATGGAGTTACATAAATGGTAAATTTACCTATGCATTTAAAGTTTAATTGAAGAACACGAGAAGTTGCTTTCATGCACCTAGAATTGATATTCCATGTAAATTTGAATGCAAAACTACCTTAGCCTCAAATGCACGCCCTAGTCTCAATTTTGAGCCAAATTTTGTGGTTCAACTTGCATAATCAGACTTATAATTTTGTGGTTCAAGTTTGTGATTTTACACCTATTTATAAACTTGTATGGGAAATTTCAGACATAAACCTACTCGATGTGCATAAAGACTAAGAATTGTGTTATAAAACCAAAGGGCCAAATTGTTAAAGTTGGCTATATTAAACTGCACACCCAATGTTGGATATGGATCTATAATTTAAGCTTTAAGTTGTAAATTGATCATTACAATATGTATAATAACCTATTTATACAATTAGTAGTGCATTTACACTTAAAAAATGATGATTTCTATGCACAAAGATTCATGACATTTTGATGAATTAGAGGATGGTGGGTTAGGAAAGAAACCAAGGTCAATTTTGCATTAAGAGTCATAAAAGACTCTTTTGTGCAAAAATAGGCAAGAGATGCACAATAAAACCATCGAAATGCACAAACTGTTTGTAATGTTATATTATACCTTAGATTTGAGTTGTGCAAATTGTCGGGGATGTGGTTTATCATAGTAGACCTATCCATGTTGTTTATTTTTCAATTTCAAGTTTAAAAAAGGTGGATGTGCAAGAGAGACAAAATTTGTCTTGTAATTTGCAAGGTATAAACTATACTATGTGACTAAATGAAAATGCACACCTAAGCTTCCCTATAGCTCCAAAATTAGTTTTATAAGTTTTAAGATGGAGTTACATAAATGGTAAATTTACCTATGCATCTAAAGTTCAATTGAAGAACATGAGAGGTTGCTTTCATGCACATAGAATTAAGATTTCATGTAAATTTGAATGCAAAACTGCCTTAGCCTCAAATGCACACCCTAGTCTCAATTTTGAGCCAAATTCTGTGGTTCAACTTGCATAAGTTGTAGTTTGTGATTTTCCACTTGTCTATAAACTTATATTGGTAATTTCATACATAAACCTACCTGGAGTGCATAAAGGCTAAGAATTGCATTATAAAACCAAAGGGCCAAATTGTTAAAGTTGGGTATATTAAATTGCATGCCCAAGGTTGGATATGGCTCCATGATTTATGATTTAAGTTGTAAATTGATCATTACAATATGTATAATAACCTATTTGTACAATTAGTAGTGCATTTACACTCCAAAATGTATGATTTCTATGCACAAAGATTCATGATATTTTGATGAATCAGAGGATGGTGGGTTAGGAGAGAAACTAAGGTCAATTTTGCATTAAGAGTCATAAAAGATTCTTTTGTACAAAAATAGGCAAGATATTCATAGTAAAACCATCGAAATGCACAAACTGCTTGTAAAAATGTTGCATTATACCTTAGATTTGAGTTGTGCAAGTTGTTGGGGATGTGTTTTATCATAGTAGACCCGTCCATGTTGTTTATTTTGCAATTTCAAGTTTAAAAAGGGTGGTTGTGCAAAACAGACAAAGTTTGCCTTATAATTTGCAATGTATAAATTGTACTATGTGACTAAATGAAAATGCATGTCCAAACTTCCCTATAGCTCCAAAACTTGTTTTATAATTTTTAATATTGAGTTACATAAATGGTAAATTTATCTATGGATCAAAATTTCAATTAAGGAATAGGAGAGGTTGCTTTCATGAACCTAGAATTGAGATTTCATGTAAATTTGAATGTAAAACTGCCTCAGCCTCAAATGCACACCCTAGTCTCAATTTTGAGCTAAATTTTGTGGTTCAACTTGCATAAGTTGTAGTTTGTGATTTTACACTAGTCTATAAACTTATATTGGCATTTTCAGACATAAACCTACATGGTGTGCATAAAGGCTAAGAATTGCATTGTAAAACCAAAGGGCCAAATTCTTAAATTTGGTTATATTAAACTACACACCCAATATGGCTTCATAATTTAGGATTTAAGTTGTAAATTGATGATTACAATATGTATGATAACCTGTTTGTACAATTAGTAGTGCATTTACATTCCAAAAGTATGACTTCTATGCACAAAGATTCATGACAATTTGATGAATCAAAGGATGGTGGGTTAGGAGAGAAACCAAGGTCAATTTTGCATTAAGAGTCATAAAAGACTCTTCTATGCAAAAATAGGCAATATATGCATAGTAAAACCATCAAAATGCACAAAATGTTTGTAAAAAGTAACCCATTGTTGTAGTATACCTTAGATTTGAGTTGTGCAAGATGTTGGGGATGCTGTTTATCATAGTAGACATGTCCATTTTATTTATTTTGCAATTTCAAGTTTAAAAAAGGTGGTTGTGCAAAAGAGACAAAGTTTGCCTTGTAATTTGCAAGGTATAAACTGTACCATGTGACTAAATGAAAATGCACGTCGAAGCATCCTTGTAGCTCCAAAATTGGTTTTATAAGTTTTAAGATGGAGATACATAAATGGTAAATTTACCTATGCATATAAAGTTCAATTGAAGAACAAGAGAGGTTGCTTTCATGCACCTAGAATTGAGATTTCATGTAAATTTGAATGCAAAACTGTCTCAACCTCACATGCACGCCCTCGTCTCAATTTAGAGCCAAATTTTGTGGTTCAACTTGCATAAGCTATAGTTTATGATTTTACACTTGTTTATAAACGTATATTGACATTTTCAGACATGAATCTACCTAGTGTTTATAAAGGCTAAGAATTGCATTGTAAAAAACCAAAGGGCCAAACTGTTAAAGTTGACTATATTAAATTGCACGTCCAAAATTGGATATGGCTCCATAATTTGGGATTTAAGTTGTAAAGTGATCATTCCAATATTTATAACATGTTTGTACAAATAATAGTGCATTTACACTCCAAACATGATGTTTTCTATGCACAAAGATTCATGACATTTTGATGAATAAGAGGATGGTGGGTTATGAGGGAAACCAAGGTCAGTTTTTCATGTTTAGTCATAAAAGACTCTTTTGTGCAAAAATACTATCTAATTTGCACGGTCAAACCTGTACTAAGTGACAACATTAAAATGCACGCTCAAGCTTCCCTTTAGCTCAAAAATTGTTTTAAAGGTTGTAATATGGAGTTAGATGCTTTGTAAATTTACATATGTCATTTAAAGTGCAATTGAATAACATGAGAGTTTGTTTTCATGCAATGGATATCATGTAAATGTGAATGCAAAACCGCCTCAAAGTAAAATGCACACCCTAATCCCAATTTGGACCCACTTTATTTTGCATCCAACAAGGCTCTAATAAGACCTTTAAGTCATTATTAAAATAGAAGGTCGATTGAAAACAAGTAGGGTAATCACACTTAGGGATCAAAACAATGTTTCTTCTTTCAAAACACATAAGTCATAACTTATCAAACTATTTGGTGATCAAACTAATTGAATTCTTGTTACTAACTTCAAAATTTTGCAACAACACCATTCCATTAATGTCATGTGTGTATCTTTGACAATAATTAACAACAAGTTACAACAAGAAAAAATGACAATCGAAAATATCTTTAGAAATACATGGAAGAAATTCTACACACTAATATACAACATGGTATACCACCTAGATGTTGAAAGAAGTAAAACAAATAATACAAGTAAAGTATTATAAACATTTTCTTTTCCCACATAAATTTACATGACTTCAATTGAAAAGTCATGGTTTTCCCTGGAATAGTTGCTATTAACTATTCATCCATATGTAGTGAATATTCCCAAAAATTTGGGATGTATAATCATTGATTTGGAAATATTTTTAAGAAAGCCTATTATATGTTCACGGAAAATGTTTATATTTAAGTGAAAAATATAAGTGTATGCATAAGTATAATAATAAATTATGCTACAAGTTTTTTATTTTCAATGAAAATATGGAAATTTGTAGCCTAAATTTCTTCAAACCAATAAAATTTAGCCAAATTGGTGAAATTCTGCTTAAAAAAAACATTGAATCAAAGAAATGAATGTAGTATTGACAACTGCAAAAGTTCTCCTAGAATATCTTAATTCCTTAACAACTGATCATTCCAATATTTATAACCTATTTGTAAAAATAGTAGTGCGTTTACACTCCAAAAAGGATGATTTATATGCACACAGATTCACAACATTATGATGAATAATAGGATGGTGGGTTATGAGGAAAACCAAGGCCAATTTTTCATTTTCAGTGCAAAAAGACTCTGCAATTTGCAAGGTCGAACATGTACTAAGTGACAACATTAAAATGCACACCCAAGCTTCCTTGTAGGTAAAAAATTGTTTTAAAGGTTGTAATACAGAGTTAGATACATTGTAAATTTAAATATGTCATTTAAAGTGCAATTGAAGAACAAGAGAGGTTGTTTTCATGTAGTTAGATTTGAGATATCAGGTAAATGTGAATGCAAAACTACCTGAGAGTAAAATGCAAGTCCTAGTGCCAATTTTGAGCCAAATTGAGTGGTTCAACTTGCAAAATGTTTCATTTGTGATTTCACACACGTCTTTAACCTTATATTGACATTTTCATACAGGAACATACTAGATGTGCATAAAGGGTAACATATGTTTTCTCTTTTTCTTTAAAGAACAAGTGTTTATTCTTATTACAAATTATTCTTTCTCAACAGAATTTAAAATTCCTTACAAAAACTGAGCATAGTATAAAATCTATATGAGTGGAAATATGAAATTCTGCATTGGCTTAAGTACATTGAAATCAAGAAATTATAAACGAAATCTCTTGCTAACATATCTTTCAGATGAATATTTCTTGTAAATATCATTTAGATAAATATAATACACATTGGTCAAATAAGAGATGATTCACTAAAGGAACAACATAAGTAATTTATATTAAAAACGAGATATATAAAGTATTAGGCTAAAAGCCTAGAATTATCAAAATTACAAAAGATGTCTAAGTCACATCCTCACACACAATGCTTAAACTCAATACGACTAACATATAATGATCTGAGTCTATTTAGGCATCACCCATTTCCTCATCTTCGCTAATGTAGACATTATGCCTAGAAGCAGATGAACTAACATTGTCAACTCTATTATTCTCCTCAGCTTGGCATCTGGGACATTTTAGAACATGAAGATCATGTTTAATCCTCATTAAATCATTCATAATTATGTTCAGGTTGTTCTCAGCCATGAGCTGAAAATCTACCATGGGTTATTCATTCCTTGCATGAGCTTTAAAATTTGTATCCCTTGCTTCAAGAGCACTCTTAACTAAATGTGTAGGAACTTCAGGAAATGTATCTACAAAGCTTTTTGAAATAACTGATGTTGCAGGAACAACAACTGCAGAATTTGTAACACTAACAACAACTGCAGAAGTATTCCCAATATTCAAATTATTCTCATTTTTTTGGTAATTTGAGCCTTCCATCGCCATTAGACATGTGTAATCATCAAGATTCACAACGCCCAATATATGATTATCTTCCAAATACGAAATATCAATGAAATGATCATGATCAAAATGAGCATATCTATATAAGTTTTAATCCTTCAATGGATTTCCAAAGTACAAGTTGATACTCTTCATGTTTGAATTATCACACAATTCGCTCCTACTACAGTTGTATCATTCAAATTATGAATATCGTCATTAAACCCTGGGCGATTTAATTAGTTAATAATTATGATACTGACTAAGGTTGTAGTACTTGGAAAAATATTATGATTTATAATCAATAGGTTGTACTTTGAAAAACATTATGATTTGTAATCATTAATAAATTTGACTTTATGATTGTGTCTAAAGTTTTATATTGTCATGTTTAACACTTTGAAATTCCTCCAATGAAAACGTGGCTCAATGTTTATGAATTTTTCTTATATATATATAACCCATCAAAAAGTTAATTTTGAAATTACAAAGTATGCTTATTATTATTTTCTATATTTGTAATTTGAACTTATCTATATGCTTGTTGTGGGGGAGAGAGGCAGAGTACTTGGGGGAGAAAGAGAGAGGAAGAGGGAGAAAATGGGAGAGAGTGAGTGAGCATGAGAGAGAGAGAGAGGGATTGAGAATAGGAGCAGGGGGGAGAGGGAGATAAGTGGAGATAATGAATGGGAGAAAGAGAAATAGTATTGTCATTGTCTAGGTCATGGTCTAGGTTTAGGTCTAGTTCATGGCCTAGGTATAGGTCATGGTCTAGGTACATCATGGATGGAATGAATCTTGTATACAAATTATAGGTGGAAGGGAAGATTGAGGCACATGATAATAGTGTCGTTAAAAATGAAAAAAGACGGCTCTTGTTGGCTCTCTCCCTCTGTCTTGTTCTCTCCCTCTACCCCTCCATGCATATAAGGAATTACCTACCTCCACTAGTTCTGCGCTAGACCCATCTAACCCTAGGCACCCAACTTAACCCGTCCCCACACATGATCCCAGCTAAGCTCCTTATGGTCGTACCTCTTCCTAGGATCCCCACAACTCCTACACCTTCAACCTAGTGCTCTAACCACTGCCTTAATAAATATAGGATTTGCAGAGTGGAGGATAAAGAGAGAGGAAGAGGGAGAGAAGGGGAGAGAGTGAGTGAGCATGTGAGATATCAGAGAGAGAGAGAGGAAGACAAAGAAATAGTCTTGCTAATGTCTAGGTCATGTTCTAGGTGTACGTCGTGGTCTAGGTCATGGTCTATGTGTAGGTACTCTAGGTCATGGTTTAATGGTAGCTTTGCATTGTGATTTATTTGATGAGAAGCTTTTGTGAACATTATTCATACAAATGAAGTAAGTTAAATTAATACTCACAACTGATATACGAGAGAGTATGTGAGAGTGTGATGAGAGGGAGAGAGAGGAAGACAAAGAGGGGGCTAGAGAGAGAGTGTGTGAGAGTTTGAGAGGGAGAGAGAGAGAGGTTGACACTGGTGAGATGGAGAGAGAGATAGAGCATATGAGAGGTCAAGAGTGTGATACAAATGAAGTAAGTTAAATTAATCACAATTGATATTATATGAGAGAATGTGTGAATGTGAGAGGGAGAGAGAGGAAGACAGAGAGGGGGGTAGTGTGTGTGTGTGTGTGTGTGTGTGTGAGAGAGAGAGAGAGAGTAAGTTAAATTACTCACAATTGGTATTATATCAGAGAATGTGTGAGAGGGAGAGAGAGGAAGACACACACACACACACACACACACACACACACAC
>ML819583.1:46549-67262 GCA_009831015.1 Picea engelmannii
ACAAAGTACAAGCAAGACATCTACTTCAACAAGGCAAGCGACTCACCAAGGTTCATATTTAATAGAAGTTTCCACATCTCCCTAGGGAACTTGACGCAATGGGAACCATTGCTTCCTAAGGGGGGAGGAATGATCTAGGTGGATCTTGGTGGCCAACCACCTTTTCCACTGAATCAACATTTCGAGCCTATGGTTTTGATACACCATGATATTCACCCTTTTGACAGGGAATGGAATGTAATACCATCTTCATTTGTTAATTACGAACATCATGTAGTGATCTTATCTACATGCCTACAACATAACATTAATTCACCCGTTCCTATTAGAACTCCGCAATTAAGTGAGCTCGGGCTAGAGTAGTACTGGGATGGGTGACTACCTGAGAAGTCCTAGTGTTTTACATGCCTATGGAATTTTATAAAATTATATTAATTTATTGCACGTGCATCATGGGAATTGTTCTCCTCTCACTCTCTCATATATAATTGACGTGAAGGAGGCCCTTTAAGCATGCAATGTAGTGTGATGTAAAGTTTCTTGTGAATGAAGCATAGCCAACATCTCTTTCTTTTTAGATATAAGCTACCCCATTTTGCCAATTTGTGTTCTACAATGTTTTTCTATCTTATTCATTAATAGAAGTTGGGTTTCACTGTATTTTTGTTGTCTCTTCTATATTTTTGTTTTTGTCTCTTTTCGTTCCCAACATAATCCATATCAAATATCAAATAAAAAATAAACAAAAAGTAAAACAAATAAAAAATATACATTTCAAACATAAAAAAAATACTATGGTGCCAAACCCGAGAAAATACACCATCTCCCAAACTAGTTGACGACTGCATTGTTCGAGTCCACCTTCCAGTGAGGAGAGCGTGCATAGGAGCGACCCACTGGAATTTACATTGGATTGATGCCACTTGCCAATACGGTTGCAAAGAAGAGAAACCTGCTGACATTTGCATTGGATCGACACATGCCAGTAACAACAATGCACAAAGGAGTAGACCAGGACAAGGAGAGATCGACCCCACCTATGCGTCAAAGGGATCGACTCAACAATGTCCTCGGTATGTAGCCTCGTTGTTGATATAGATATAGAATGTAGATCATGTAGTTGTTTGTTTCACATTAAATTGTTCACAATGGTTATGTTTGAGTTCCATTCACTTCAAGTTTTCCCTATCATTCACTTATTAGTTTAGGTTCGATACCTTATATACTACATCACTTTGTCATATTTATGTAGGCATAAAAGAGAGCAAACAAGGTTTGAAATTAAAATTCAATAGAAACGATCCGACCATTGATATAGATCCAAGATCGATGGTCTCAACTTATTTTGGTCGATAGAAGTGCACAATGGATAACAAGGGGTCGAAGGCCTAAATTCAAAACCATTGTATTAATGGGTGATAACATGTCATCACCTTATTTATTTTGGTATGTAGGGGTGGTATTATGAAACCACTTTAGCTCACCCCCAAAATGCACGAATTGATGACAGGTGCCACGATAATGTAAACCAAATAAATAATGCGTCGTGTCGATGTAATCCAAAGATTTTTTTTTAAAAGTTTAAAACAATTACCCCCAAAGCAAATGAGGTAAACACACATGGTAAACACTATTATGAGTACAATAGACTCCAGTAAAAGCAATCAAATTCTCCTTCAAAAAATAAGATTGGGTAGGGTTCTCATTTCCTTATTTCAAATGTGTCCAAATTGTTTAAAATAAGGATAGATGGAGAAAGGTAGTCAATATTTTTCCCCTAAAAGTAATGAAATGACCACTAAATCGAACCCTAGCCGAATCCGACCATCTAAGAAAATGACTATATATGATGACCACTTGGAGGACAGGGAAAGGGATGTTTTCGACCCTGCGTTGTCTTTCCCTGACCTTCACCAATTAATTCAGAGAGTCCAAACTGACGCTAACGATAGTCGAAACTACTTGAAGTTATGGGAATCGAACCTGGCCATATCAATTGTTACAAAAATTATCACTTTCCAGAATTAGTCAATTAGTGTGTTATCAATTACCAAGTGGATAGGCATCAAATAATTTATGTACATGATTCTAGGATAGTTTGTGAAATAAGTAAAGGATCCATTGCCCAAATGCTTCAAATTCCAGACCATTATGTATATGAAATCCTAGATGATGATGATATTGACTCTAAGTACGAAGCATTATCACAATCTTAAAGAGAGAAGCTATTGAGAAATCTGTTATCCCCATATGCCCCATTACCAATTGGTCGGCCTCCTTTCAAATCCACCATCTTCCCTGAAATAACCAGACAGACTATTGCCATGATTTGTCATGTTTTAGGCTACAAACATGATAGATAAGTGGATGAGACCATTTTAGGATTGTTTTCTATCTTATGTCCACTAGAGTCAATCACCCTCACAAAATTTGATTATTGTCAGTTCCTACAGGAAGTCGTAAACTTCCAATTGTCAAATTTCCACATCAACAAATATTTTAGGTCCCAGGCCTACTTGGTGCACCTCATATTATTCAATAATTCTTCCTTTTTTGAGAGCTTTGGGATAAAAAAAATAGACGATTTTGGTAGAACCAAGATAGTAATTGAGTGGACCAAGGAGGTAAGGAAACAAGACCATAATAAAGGTTTCAACCTTTATGTAAACAAGTTCACGAGTGCATGTTACATTCTGCTCAATGGCACTCAACCTCCTAGGATGTTTCATGAGTTTAAAAATATATTACAACGGAGCAAAGATACTAGATTAGGATATTGGTACTTGGATGAGGATCACTCCATCATTAGAGTATATGGTTTTGAACAAGAGCCATACAAGCTGTCAATTTTCCTAACGCCAAGAATATTTGATTTGGAATACATCAGATAAAGGCTCATTTCAGATCAATTTCATTTTTCCGAACATAAGTAGGCCATCACTTTCAAGCTGCCTCAAGAGGTTGGCCCTTTCTTGGTCAAGCTTAGAACTACTCTAGTTGTTACAGAATAAATGCTACAACAATTAGATTTTGAAAAAGGAAGTAAATGGGTGTATGGCAAACATGGTGTGATTGCAACCATAAGGCCCATGTACAAGCATTTTCCAAATCATGTAGTGGAAAAAATTGCTAACCTGGATTCATGGGAATACATTAAGCAGATTTTAGAGGAATATGCCCAAAATCAAACTACCACTGAGTCAATGGACCAATCCAATTTAATTCAGACTCCTCATAAACAAGAATTACAACATGGAAAGAGGACATTTTCAGACATGCATTATGAAATGGATATTGATGATTAGCTGAGTGAGAAGATAAACAAAAAGGCTAAAGGTGATGAAGAATTAGACTTAGAGGGGTTCTTAGCTGAGTTTACGGGAGAAGGGAAGGGTATATTGCAAATCAGACAAGGATTTGTAACACACCCAACCCCTTAAGTACCCTTTCTAGGGATGGGGCATCAATTTTTTGTTTTTCCTTGGTTCAGTTCCAGTCCTTTACTAAGAAAAAACCTCTTAATCTGCTCTCCTGAAGTTTTCATCTCCCACTACATGCTTAAACCAGCTACGGGGTCCTGATCGTGACCTCGGGCTGAAAACTGGGAGCTAAGAGTCTACTTAGCGAAGGTTTCGACACTTCGAAACTCCTGGACTTTGGGAGTTTCAAAGGTGCTGTCAAATTCCTCGATCGCCGAACAATGGAGGGAATCAACGGTCCACATCCTCCATTGAGATCTTATGGTTAAAAAGGGGCTTCGACATTCAACGCATAACACTCCTTTTACCTAATCCCCGAAGTCTCGAAATCTTTCCACGTGGCCTTAGCCATTCGACGGTCGACGTTTGATGGTCTCCATTGAGCATCCCTTTTTACCATACTATGCTCGAACTCTCGAACTCCCGAAGTTATCCAAACTCCTGGAGTCTTGTATACGTCACCAGCCACATTGGCCAGGCGGGCACGAACCAAGAAACTGACATGCAGTGAGGGTCGAGGGGTGACACGTGTCCGCATTAGGGGGTGACATGTGTCATGCTTTAATTGGCATAAGGGGTTGGTGAATCGACCAAATATAGGTGACACATGGCCCCTTAGTTGCGGGTCCACGTCACCTGGGATGACGTTACTGAGCCACATCAACCCCCATCATACGGTTGAGATTTATCCACGTGAATCCATAGATCCACAGTCCTCGCTACTTCACGAATCTGGGCTTCAGAGCGTACCGACTCCTTTTGACACAAATCCCATGAAGAGCCAAGTATCCGGACTCTCGAATCTAGCGCCACGTGTCCTTTTTCCTACCAACGGTCGAGATTTACTTCACCGTTCGCGACTTTGGGAGTTTTCACACCTCAAAAACTCTTGGCTAAATTCCCCCGGAGTACTAAGTCTCTGGACTACATGATCTCTTGCCACATATCCTCTCATCCGAAGTCTCTAATTCTATGGACAACCTTAGACAGGGGACAAGTAGGGGCCACATGTCCCTCCACGACGTGTTCCCGATCGGTTGGGTAATCGAAGGTGGTATTCTCAGATCAACGACTGAGAGGGATCTTGAAGGATCCGAAGATCGATGGTCCACGTCACTTCGACAGTTCGGTGTTCGGCATGTACCTTCTGAATTTCGTTCCAGACCACACCGGATCTATCCCCACGTGTACCTAGCATCCACGGTGAAGATTTACTTTGGCTTGCAGAGCTCCGAGGAAACTTGCGCGTCCCTATACCGCCGAATACCTAGATTTTCGGATAACCGTTGATTGGTGGGCGTGTGTCCCTCCAATCTCAACAGTCCAGATTAACTCTGTGACTTTGACATTCAGGAGTTTCGGCGCTAGACCACTCCTATTCTCTTGAAGTCGAACTTCACCAAAGCGCTTAATGCTTCCCTTCCTAAGTCTGAAATAACGGTTGAGAGAGATCCATACTGAATCCCCAGATAGATGACCCTTGTCAATTCACGACTTTGACCTTCAGATTCTTTTTAGGATTGTGGAGTCACAAGTCCCGAAGTCCCGAAGTCGAAAGAGCTAGCTCCTTTCGGACTAGCGCAAGGTTCCTAGGCCCTGGTCACATGGTTTCCTTGGGAAATCTTGTGGGCTAAGCGCTAATATTTTTAGCAGCAAAGGGGTTAAGAACCTGGGCATGAGCCATCGGTTAGATGGGTTGATAGTCTGAAGGGAAAACGCCCTTCTCCCTTAGAGATGAACTTGACATTCCCACTAAGGTGAATTTAAAGGATCAACGGGACTTAGACGTTTTAGTCGATCCTACCCCGATTCTCCTACAGATTCACATCCCATGACTCTCTAGCAACTAAACTGAGATAAATCCAAGACCATAAAAATATAACAGTTTACAGATGCCAAAGAGCATTTCTAATAACTGTTCAAATATTGAAGGACTTAACCATAAACACAAACATTCATCATTGCATCCAATATATATACATAGAGTATGATAATACTTATCCGAAATGGAGAATGTGAAGCGACTATTGAAAGGGGTGTTTGTTTCCTCCCAACCATTGGCACAACCACTCCTATCAGATTTACCACTGGCCACCCTCGAGATAAACCATGATGATCTAAGAGAGATTCTTTCTCTTTTCTCTATGACAGTCAGGGACAAATGTTACTCTCCTCCACCCACAAGAAGTTGGCAGCTGGTTTTATTTACTTCAAGCAAGGAGGTATGCATGAGTACTTCCTTAGTCGCTCGTTAGCCTCATTTACCAGCTTGTAGCCAAACCCTACCCATGGCTTCCTTCATTAAAAAATGAGCTTACTGTACAAATTTTTCCTCTCAACTCTCGAGTCGAAGTATGCTCTGCCCTCTTCTCAGGAGAATGTCTTCTCTACTCTGCTCTCCTGCCGATCTATTTTTGTCCCCGAATTACCTTCTTTCTTGCCTCCCTTGGCAAGGTTGCATGGGTCCGAATACCAATTCGTGGTCAGGCCTGGAAGCCTTACAGATGGGCACCCTGCCCCATCTCTTCATTAACTCTTGAGGATGGCCTTCCAACTACCAGCCCGACTGGTAATTCGTTTCTGGGTCAGAGGACTGTTGAGCAATTACACCTAGTAGGTACTGGTTTGGTGAGGGTCATCTCAACCATTCTTTGTTTTCCCTTCACCATCTCTCTCATAACATGCATGGTCTATCTTGACAAACTTTCCCCCTTTTAGCAGTTGTGCAACACATATCAAATTTCTATTAATAACAAAAAATTTATACATCGACCCTTTTATACAAAGGTTCATCAAATCAAACATTCACACACATTTAGTCCGCCATAGTCTCTTGGCTAGTTATAGTTATATTTACAAACTAGGGGAAATAAGGGTATTACAATCGAGTGTACCTAGTTCAACCCCAAAGGGACCTGCTATCAGTATTGAACATCTCAGTTCAACTCTATTTTCAACACCATAAGTTTCACAGACCTCTACAGCTGAAGGAACCTTTGATAAAGAACCCTCACTCTTTTCACAATATTTGGATATAAAGAGAAAAAATTAAAGGGTGAAAAAGGAAATGTATCCTCAAGCTTGGGGACAAAACACAACTCAAACAAAATTACTATTTGTTGCAGATTTCCAACAAGGTATATTCAATTTGGTTGTATTAGAGTCAAAGGTACTTAAGTCTTTTTTTTTTCTTGCAGAATACAAAGCCACTCAAATGAGAGTAAAGCTTTGGGATATCCACCATGTTGATATGATTGAATTGCACCAACAAACAAGTGATATGTTGTATATAAGGGTCTTGCAATCCTCTTCCAATGAGAGGAAGATGACAAATATGGTAATCAAAATAGCGAAGCAATTGACACAGGAGAGGGTGACCACTAAAACCAATAGAATTCAGATTAATGAGTTGGAGAGGAATATTATTTCCCTATGAGCGGATCCTAAAAATCCGACTGTTGTAGGAGACCTAATCAATGAGAAGGATAGCATGATTAAGATCCTTAAGAAAAAGATAAATGTTCGTGATGTACAACATGTTCAGACCCCAGAGCTGCAGACTAGTCATGAGGAAAAGGAGCAACTTTACTAGCTATTATTGGAAAGTGGAAAGATCCTAGAACACCTGGAAGCTGGAATTAAAACATTGAAAGACCAACAAGCTCAGCTATTGTAGGAAGCCAAGCCAACTACAATGAAAATTGATCCATTAGACCCAACATAGGGCTTATCAAAAGTCATGGTTGATTTGAGTGTGAAGGAGATCAAGCTGGACATTGTGACAAACCAACTCAACCAAGGAGATGCCAAGGTAGCAAACTAGAAGATCAGGTGAAGAGCAAAGAATTATGTTTGGCACAAATCAATGTTGCTAAAGAGGAAGCTTAGAAGGAAGCAAATAAAATGAAGGAAAGGGTGACATGGAGACCAACCATGAAAGGATCTAAGCATATCATTTGGGACGATCTAGCTAACACAATTGTTAAGAATTGGTCTTATTTTACCCTAGTATAGAATGAGCTTGATTTAATCATCGTAGTCTTGAAAGACATAAATGAAACAACAATTAAGTTGGAGAATAAACCTGATTTGGTAGCTGATATAATAAAGTTTTTGAACAACATAACTAAAGAGGAGTTGAAGGATTTGCATGTCAATGACAAAACTAGCATTGTAATGGATGCTAAAAGGGTAATTACAAAAAGGATATTGCTTCAAAATGGGGAACTAAGTGCCATGAGGTTATCAAGGAAATCTCTACTTTCAAGAAGATTTTAGTGATGTTATCAAGCATGGATTACCATTGTTTTGGAATGCAAATGGGGATTTGTATCCAATCAACAATTATCAGAAGCTATTAGAAGACAAGAGGAACAATGACAACAAGTTCAAAAAGCTTGATGGCACTTTGAAGGGGCAAGATGTAGTAGAATTGTTGGCAGGGGATTTTGAGCTGTTACACAATCTGAAAATGATTTTAAGGAAATTACCTCCCCCAGTTTATGACCAATACTCTAATTTGGATGAGGCAATAAGAAACTTGAATGATCATAAGTATTCGATGGGAAAAGTGTTGGTTGTGGAGCCTGATTATCTTCCTAATTAAGAGGTTTGTTTCAGTCGTGCTTGGACCCCATTCCCTAATGGGTGGGGGGGCTTGCCCCCCCACAACTATCGCAGGGGGGAAACTACAATTTTTGTAACCCCCCTGGTGAGGGATTCAGGGGCAACGCCCTCGAAGCGAAATTTTGGGAAAATTTTCCTTGTAGAATATTGTAATTTCGTAGTCAATCTGGACCGTTCATTATAAGGTTGCAAATCTAACGATAGAAGTTATTTTAGGGATTTTTTCCCTAGAAGGCAACCCTCTTTTATGAGGGAATTGTATCGTGGCTATGTCTGTGTGTGATTTTTATATTCTGAAAGAGATTGTGAGAGGAAGTTACATCGATTGAGTTGTAGGTTGTATTCCTTCATTTTGCTGGATAATAAAAAGGAAGGACCTGACATATTCTCTAATGGATGTAGCCCACACTGGGTGAACCACTTATATCTGTGTGTATATTGTATTGTGTATCTTGTGTGTTTTATTTCCGCATTTGTTTTATTTTATTGCTCCGCGATCCTGTTTTTCTAACAACTGGTATCAGAATGAAAGGGCAGGAAAAGAGGGTTACTAGTTCGAGTGGTAGCAATGGCGGAAGATGGAAAGTTTAGGGTCAAGAAATTTAACGGCCAAAACTACCAGTTATGGAAGATGCCGATGGAAGATTATTTATATCAGAAGGATCTATTCCTACCATAGGGCATAATAACAAAGAAGTCGTCGACCATGAAGGATAAAGAATAGGAGGTTCTCGACAGAAAGGCACTAGGAACGATACGACTGAGTCTGGTAGCATCGATAGCTTTCAATATTTCAAAAGAAAAGACAACGAAGGAACTGATTGATGCATTGGCTAAACTATATGAAAAACCCTCAGTGTCCAATAAGGTATTTCTAATGAAGCGATTATTTGATATGAAGATGTTAGAACATGGGTTTGTTGCAGATCATTTAAATGAATTTAATATGGTTACTAATCAGCTAAGTTCTGTAAAAGTGGATTTGGATGATGAGGTCAGGGCTCTTATAATCTTGTGCTCATTGCCAAAAAGTTGGAAAGGATTGGTCATGGCTGTAAGTAACTTTGTTTGTGGTTCAAACTCTCTAAAATTTGATGATGTTGTTGGTGTTATCCTTAGCGAGGAAATGCGATGGAAAAACATAGGTGAGACATCAGGTAATGCGTTAAACGTGAAGAACATGGGAAGACAAAAGGATAGAGGAAAGGGCTAAGGGAACCACAGGAATTTAGGAAGGGAAGATCTAAATCTAGACTGGGAAAGACAGAGTGCTAGAATTGTGGGAAGAAAGGACATCTGAATAAATACTGCAGAGCTCCAAAGAAACAAAGAGATGGAGAACAAGAGAAAAATCAGGAAGCAAATGTAACAGGTGATGTGTTACAAGATGCTTTGATTCTTTTTGTAGATAATATTTCTGATTCTTGGGTATTATATTCACTATCTTCATTTCATGCCACACCCCATAGGAAAAATTTTCTAGATTATATTCAAGGTGATTTTGGGCACGTTCATTTGGGTGATGATGCACCATGCAAACTTGCTGGAAAGGGTAAGGTACAAATAAAACAAAATAATGGAAACCAATGGTTGTTGAAAGAGGTAAGACATGTTCCAGATCTAAGGAAAAATCTAATTTCAACAGGGCAGTTGGAAAGTGAAGGTTGTATATCCATATTTACAGATAAGGCGTGGAAGGTCACCAAAGGATCACTAGTGATAACAAAATGAGAGAAGGTAGGTACATTGTATTTATGTACTGGTAATATTGATTCTTCTATATCTTTAGCTTCTACAGGAGTGGATACAGTACTTTGGCATCATAGGATTGGACACAGTAGTGAGAAGGGGATGCAGATACTTCACAAAATGAATTTGTTACCATATCTTAAACAAAATGATTTGGATTTCTCTGAGCACCATGTTTATGGAAAAGAAAATAAGAGTGAAAGGTTAGAGCTTGTGCATACAGATGTATGGGGACCAAATCGAGTATCATTTCTGGGCGGATCTCGTTATTATGTTACTTTTATTGATGATGCAACTAGAAAAACTTGGGTTTATTGAATTCGACAAAAATATGATGTTTTTGAAACTTTTAAGAATTGGAAAGCTTTGGTTGAGAATGAGATAGGAAAAAGGTTGAAGTGTCTCAGATCAAACAATGGAGATGAATACTGCAACAAGGTGTTTGATGATTATTGTTCATACCATGGGATTCGTAGAGAGAAGATAGTTCCAAGAATACAACAAGAAAATGGTGTGTCAGAATTGATGAACATGACCATCATGGAGCGTGCAAGGAGTATGAGATTGCACACAGGGTTTCCCTTACAATTTTGGGCATATGTTGTAGATACTACTGCTTACTTGATAAACATAGGACCTTCAAGTTCTTTGGATGGTGGCATTCCGAAGGAGGAATAGACAGGTAAAAAGGTAAACTATTCATTTATGAAGACTTTTGGTTGTGAAGCAATTGTCCATATTGATAAAGAAAATAGAACAAAGCTTGAAGCAAAATCCAATAAGTGTAACTTTATTAGATACGGTGTTAATGATTTTGGTTATCACTTATGGGATTATGAAAATCACAAAATCATTATGAGTAGATATGTCATATTCAATGAGAAGGTCATGTATAAAGATCAGTTGCAGGGAAGGAAACAAGAAGAAGAAAAACCATAATACACAGTGCTTGATGAGATCATTGAAAAATAAATTCCAAAGCTCTATTAGAAAATCAAAATGTACAAAAATAGGAGCAACAGGTACCTCAAACTCCTGCAAGTGTTTTTAGAATATCTAACAAGTTAAGTAGACCCCCTGAACAATACTCTCATTCATTGTACTATTTATTGTTGACTGATTCTGGTGAACCAGAAAGTTATGAAGAGGCAATGTAGGTAGAAAATAAAAGGAAGTGGGAGCAAGGCATGGAAGAGGAAATGGATTCCTTGGTAAATAACTAGAGTTGGGACTTGGTTCAGTTGCATGTAGGAAAAATAACATTGCAGAATAAATGGGTTTACAGGTTGAAGGAAGAAGATGGAGGTAAAACACGATACAATGCTAGACTTGTTGTAAAGGGGTTTGTACAAAAGAAAGGTATAGATTTTGATGAAATATTTTCTCCTGTTGTTAAAATGACTTCAATTATGACTATTTTAAGTCTTGTGGCAGTAGAAGATTTGCATCTTGAGGAATTAGATGTAAAAATAGCTTTTCTCCATGGGGATTTGGATGAAGATATTTATATGCAGCAGCCACCGGGGTATGAGGTCAAAGTGAAGGAAAATTTGGTATGCAGGTTGAAGAAGAGCTTTTATGGCCTAAAGCAAGCTCCGAGGCATTGGTATTTGAAGTTTGACAGGTTTATGACAGAACAAGGTTATATTAGATGTCATTTTGATCACTGTGTTTATTTTAAAAGGCTAGAAAATGGAAGCTATATTATCTTGCTATTGTATGTAGATGACACACTTGTTGGAGGGTCTAATATGCATGATATAAATCTGCTCAAGAAGAAATTAGCTAATTCATTTATGATGAAGGATTTGGGTGGTGCAAAGAAAATCCTTGGTATGAGAATGACAAGAGACATGAAAAATCACAAATTGACATTGTCTTAGGGTGAGTACATAGAGAAGGTGTTGAAGAGGTTTAGAATGCAGAATGCAAAACCATTGAGTACACCTTTGGCCAACCATTTCAAATTAACTAAGAAAATTTATCCCAAGACATAAGAGGAGATAAAATACATGTCCATGGTCCCTTATTCATCAACAATTGGCAGCTTGATGTATGCGATGGTTTGCACAAGACCAAATATTGCACATGCAATGTGAGTTGTGAGTAGGTATATGAACAATCTAGGTAAAGAACATTGGGAGGCAATAAAGTGGATTCTCAGGTATTTGAGAGGTTCTTCTACTCATGCATTATGTTTTGGAGGTTCAAACATTGTTCTACAAGGATATGTTGATTAAGATATGGTAGGTGATAAAGATAGCATGAGAAACACCACAGGGTATGTTTTTACTATAGGTGGAACATCAATAAGTTGGATTTCAAAACTACAAAAGGTTGTTGCACTTTCAACAATAGAAGCAGAGTATGTTGCTGCTACAGAGGCTGGTAAAGAAATTATTTGGTTACAGAGGTTTATGGAGGAATTGGGAAAGAAGCAACATAATAGTAGGTCGAACTGTGATAGTGAGAGTGCCATTCATCTTGCAAAGAACTCAGCCTTCTGTTTGAAGACCAAGCTTATACAACTCAGGTACCATTTCATACGATCCGTCTTGGAAGATGGACATTTAAAGTTGGAAAAGATACATACTCGCCAGAATCCTGTAGACATGTTAGCAAAGGGAGTAACCAGGGACAAACTGAGTTCCTTATCAGTTTCAGTTGGCCTTCAAACATGAAGGTTTTGGGAACATGCCTAGTTTGGGGAGAAACCTAGTTTTGGCGGGGAAATACCTAACTTTGGAAATGTTCAAGTGGCAGGAAAAACAACATGTGCAAGGTAAAGCTGCATGCAAAGAAGGAAATAATGCAAGGCACACATGCATGCATACCTAAACAGGATAGGGTTAGGGTTTTGGGTAAGAAAATGTAACAATTGTCAAGATGGTAAGGTAGTATAAATAAATACCTAGGAGGTCTAGGTTGGGGGTTGTTGTTTTTTGAGGTAGGTTGAGTTGATTGTGAGCACATATTAGAGAACTGTCACTGGAGAGTATTGTATGCATGACCTAATGTTGATAAGTTGTTGAGCTGTAGAGACGCAAGTAGGACAGATCTTGAGGGTTAGATGACAGGCTGGGGATCCTGGTGTGATCTAGTCTGCCTCATAAAAGATCCTGATCCAACTGAGAGAGGAATGTAGTGTGAGCAACACCATCTTTTGCAGAACTATAATAAAAGAGCCTAAGAAGCCAAATCTTTGTGGACGTAGCTGAGGAGGGGGTGAACCATGGTAGATCATGTGTTATGTGAAATACTTATTGTTTATGTTTTTGCTATCAATGGTTAAATCTTAGATGAATGTCTTGATGAAGTAGTTAGATCTGTTGATTTACGTGCACGAAAAAAGAACGACAGAGTATTTAATATAGATGAATGATATAGTAAATGAATGAAGATCAGAAAGAACAATCCCAGATCCCCACCCTTTCCTAGACTGCAAGCATCTGAGCATTGCAGTCACCCATAGAACTATCTTGAGTGAGACCACACAATGCATTCTGTGCGCTGTGTTGCCTTCTAGTTTACCAGAAGGGATGATAGTTTTAGAGGGCTTTGTTGGAAACCCTAGAAATTTGTTTAGATATGTACCTGGGTCATCCCAAGGAGTAGGAAGAGAGAGTAGCAACCAACAAATGGTTCTGTTCTCAGCTAGAACTGCATGGGATTGAGTGAGTGGGATCCGTGAAAGAATCACGTAGAAAATGAAACTATAGAAATGAATGTTCAGACCATGGAATCCAATGAAGGTAGATATTGAAAGCTGGTTGAAAAAAAGGAGCTAGAGTTTGCACAAAAAGACAACATAAACCCTAAAATAACATTGCGCGAATATCTGGACAAGTACGTATTTAGTGACTTGCATGAAGTTTTTTTCTATGATTTCCCACATGTGTTGCAGTAGTGGATATTGAGGTTGAAAGACAACTACACAACAAATCGGATCAAACAACTAGAGTGAAATCCCGTGGAGATCGCGCAGTTACAACAAGTTGATAACAAATTCAGAAGCGCAGTAGATTTCTGGTTAGACAATATTGTTGCATGATTTATCATAGAATTTGCAGTAGACACTGCGAAGTCTTACAACGCAATAGAGCAAGAGTTTCTAAGAGGATCATGAGGAAGGTATATTAGATCGCTTTATACTTCCATCAAGATCTTACTATATAACAAAGGTGTTATGACTATGGCAACAGACAACTAAACTTCCTTGTGTGCATGGGGGAAGCACTGACAAGAGCCGAAGAAATGGAGGAAGAAATGGATAAAGGAAAGGAGGAGGAGGCCCTGGACCCAATCATGATGGAGGAAGAGCTGATCAAGTAGATCATGGAAACAACTAGAAAAACACGCAATGGAGTACCTTACCAATATAAGATGAATAATAAGAAGAGATCCATAGGAGAGATAGAGGGCTTGGAAAGTGATGAAGAAGAGGCAGAGGATCTCCGTGTTGTGGAGCAGATTGAGGAAATCTTGCGCAAAACATATGAAAGAAAGACAATAATTGTGGAACCCATAAACCCATGTGTGACCAATACACCAGAAAGAACACCATCGTTTAGACAACCAAATTTTAGTGGAAGAAAGACAATAGGAAGTGCACCCAACCAAGGAGTAGCGACTAGAGGAGCCAGTTCATGAAGTAGTAGTCAAGTATGTACACCGCATGAAGGTTGTAGTTCAACATCATTCAAAATGGCAGGACATGATCCCACTATCAGGTTACCCGAATTCAAGGGAGAAGCACCAAAGGATCCTGAAAAACACTTGTTTTTCTGTGAGAATATTTGGGAAGCAAAGTAGATCACAGACGAGGATACAAAACTTGCACAGTTAGCTATCATGCTAAGAGACTGCGCACTAGATTGGTACATGAGCTTAGATGTAAACATTGCACCAAGAACAAGAAGGACTATTGCAGATGTTAAGAAGCTGCTGATAAATGAATTTCAAAAACCTAGTTCAAAAGATCAGTACATGAATGAGATGATTGAGATCAGACAGAAACCAGGAGAGTCTGTTTGGGAGATTGATTAGAGGTTCAAACAATTGAAGGGAAAATTGAAGTATGTCATGATGGATATGCAACATAGACATCTCTTTGTGAATTCACTGCTACCACACCTGAAATACCCTTTGAGGCAGTAGAAGTTTCAAATGCAAGAAGAGGCTCTACAAACAACCTTACAACTCAAAGAGAACCAGTATTAGAAGACAGATCCAGCAATAGAGGAGCCGAAGGAGGATCTGAAGAATCTCACATTTCAACTAAACCAGAATAAGGGCAAAGAGAAAAGAGAAGTTGTTTGGTGTACCACATGCAGGACATAAGGACACCTCAAGAATGAGTTCCCAACTTTTGCGTAGTACATGGCAATAGGGATACCAAACCCTTTGCCAACAGGAGGACTATGGTACGAGATATGTAAAACACATGGACATGATCCATATCATTGTCCAATGATGAAGAAGTATCAGACAATACCTAAGAGTTCATATTGCTACTTTTTCAAATCAGTGGGTCACGATGATAAAGATTGTAGGAAAATGAACATGATGTGGGAGAGAATGTCAGATACCTATAGGGTGCATGAAGAAATGATGACACGACAAGATACACCTCAGTTTAACCAGATATCACCTCCATACAACACTGCACATCAACAATATAACACTGTGCAACCTTAGTATAATAACACGCAACCACAGTATAACCCCACGTAGTATAATCAGGTGCCTTAGTGCAATGCACCGCAAGGAGATCGAGGGGGATACAGAGGTGGAGGACGAGGAAGAGAAGGATTTGGAAGAGGTAGAGGTCCAGTAGTATTCCATAACTCCTAACACCCAGGACACTATGCAAGGGAATGTCCACTTCCAACTACGACATGCATGTATTGTCGCACAACAGACCATGATACAGAGGAATTCCCATCACTTTTGGAGAAAATTCAAGAAAAACAGAATCCGAACAATCAGAATGTTCAGTGGATTTCTGTAAAGGCGAGGGATGATGGAAGAAATATCAACATAGTTACACACGGAGGAGGTAAGACATGAGTTGACGTAGTACAACGAGATCTAGTACAACACCAATGGGTGAAGAAGAATGATGAACCATAGAAACAGTTCGATGCAGGGAAAGAAAAATAAATATTCAAGGAGGCAAGATAGGAGTTCCTCAAGCAAGACGTTGCATCTACATCAATCATGCAACATACTCATAATGTAACAATGTACGAGATGCCCTTATCAATGGACCACACTAACGAATTACCACATATAGCGCAAGTAAGTACTATTAAATTATGAGCTTGATTTCTTATGCAGATTAATTCTTTTATTTTCTTCAACACTTTGATTCCAACTTAATACACTTCAACAATACCAAATCATAACCAAATAACAATAACTGTGTAGATAAGTAAGCATACACATAAACAACACATATACCCTGGGGAAATCCTGTACAGGGAGAAAAACCCCAACAAACAATATTCCTTTATTGCATTAATAATGTAAGATCACTTACAAATATCCACCATGAATGTTCTTCTCTTAAAGAGCTTGCCAAGATGACTCTGACCCAACAAAGACCTAAGAGACCTTGCTTAAATACACCTCTGATATGCTGCCTCTATTGTTGATATACAACATAGATATGCTGCTGATATATGCCTCTGATATGCAACCTCTATTACCGATATACAACATTGATATGTTGCTTTGGTATGCTGCCTCTTTATCATTGATATGCTCCTCTATTGCTTCTCCCTTAACCTACATATCAAAACTGCGTTGAAGAGAGGGGTCGACCTCTGCTTATATAGGTTGAAGAGGAGAAGAGGAGAGACTCAAAATAGTAACATGTTTGCATGCTTTAATCATAGCTCAACTTCATACTTTAGTTCGAACTTAGAACTAGACTTGAGACTGGTATAGTCTAGTTCGAAAATAGAACTAGACTTGAGAGTTCAGTTACAACTCAACATTACACTTTAGTTCAAAAATAGAACTAGACTTGAGACTGGTATACTTTAGTTCAAAAAATAGAACTAGACTCGAGACTTCAGTTACAACTCAACATTACACTTTAGTTCGAAAATAGAACTAGACTTAAGACTTCAGTTACAACTCAACATTACACTTTAGTTCTAAAATAGAACTAGACTTAAGACTTCAGTTACAACTCACCATTACACTTTAGTTCTAAAATAGAACTAGACTTAAGACTTCAGTTACTACTCAACATTACACTTTAGTTCTAAAATAGAACTAGACTTGAGACTTTAGTTACAACTCGACTCTTTATAAGGCAATTCGAAATTCTCTTCATGGTGGATAATGTTACACGTGCCAACGCACTAGATCAATACATTTATATCATTTGCAATATTAGGAATATCGTTTGTTTCTAGCTCATAGGAATTTTATATTCAATCTAACTTTTTCTAGATGCCTTGACTTTTGCTCATGGCTCACAAGGCTTGACTAGGCTCATAGAGGTTGTACATTCCCCCTGACTTTTGCACTAGTCTATCTATGCTCACAGAGGTTGTACTTTCCCCCCGACTTTTGCACTAGACTGTCTATGCTCACAGAGGTTGTACGTTCCCCCTGACTTTTGCATTAGACTCACATAGCATCTCGTTCGTCCTGACTTTTGGTTTGACTCACAGAGGTTGTACGTTCCCCCTAGATTTTTTCAATACCTCATAAGACTGGTTGATTCTCCAAATCTCCTTGGCTAGCCTCAGGGTGGCCCATATGGCCTCTCATTGGAGAATGACTATCGATGCTGCCAAATTTTATAAGTACAGTAAAGAATTTTCGACAATCCTGTGTTAAGCTACTGAATGACCAATCATCTGTTAAAATGTTGCAAAATATGTTAGAAAAATGTAACACAGAGGTAGAGGGGAAGTTAGAACATAAAATAGTCAATCACCTACATACAAGAAGGAGGACAAGCAGGGAATTTAGACTGATTGCTAACATTTGATATTTCAATATGGGGGACATCATACTAGATTTAGGCTCTGAGGTAAATGTGTCACCCAAGAAGACATGGCAGTGTATGGGAGAGCCCACACTAGGCTATTCACCTGTCCAATTGAAGCTAGCAAACCAACACAAAGTTCTACCAATTGGAAGGCTTAAAGGGGCGATGCTAGATCTAGATGGAGTGTGCATTAAGGCAAATTTTGAAGTAATAGAAATAGTAGATGGTACAACACCTTATCCAACATTTCTTGGGATGGATTGGGCATTTGATAACCATGCCATAATAAACTTGAAGACAAGGAAGATGACATTTGAATAAGGAGAATACAGAGTCATTGAGCCATTAGATCCATTAGAAGGAGAAAGGTTTGTAGGACCCACTTGCCTAGACCTGGAGGAAATCAACCAGTTATAAAGAACCACTGCATGTGAAGAAGATTATGTCAACCCAACTGCAGATGGAGTACTCAGCTGGAGGAGCATCACATCCTGTGCTTCTGACTCAAATACATGGTTGGAAAATTGGTATAAAAAATGACATGAAGTATCCATAAGAAGGTGCGTAAGAATAGACCGCGTAGTAAGATGGGTGGGTACAGAGATAAGATAACCTCCTAGTTTTCAATGTGTAAACAATGATGACTCCTCAGAAGACACAGATAATGACTCTTCCTGTCAAGATAAGGTTAATGAATTTATGCTTATGGCCAAAGAGGATTATGATAATAAAAGCACAGGAAGTGATTTTAATGATGAAGAAGCTGTGGTTGATATGGAAGGTGAACTAATCAGTGCTTTAGAAGAGATTGACAGACTCAGACTTAAGAAGAGAAAACAAAAACAGTTGTTGATGCAATTTGAAAATAATGGTAAAAAACCTAATGAAGACTTTTCCTTGCTAAAAGTGGAGTTAGAAGAGGCAAAGAAAATAGAGGAAACTCTGAAACAACAATTATCAGAGAAGAAGGCAAGATGTGAAGCCTTGGAAGAAGAGGTAGTAAAAACTAGAAAAGAGATGGAGAAGTTTAAAGCATCGTATCTCCAAAATCTTCCAAGCATTAAAGCCTCAACATAACTAAATGACATTCTGAGCAAACAAAGATCTCCTTTGTTGAAGACTGGTTTAGGCTATGTAAGTGGTTCAAGCAACAAACAGACAGAAAGAAAAGAGCCAATAAAGATGATCAAGTTCCAAGTCAGCAGACAATCGAACCATGTGAGTAATCTGCCACCAAAAGATAATAAAGACAAGATGATCCTCGATAAAATACAAAGATATTAGAAGATGGAGCAACAAATTCCAAGAAGAAGGCCATCTTTCAGGTACCAAAATTTCTTCCATGGTTACTGTTTTTACTGCTCTAATTTTGGTTATAAGACTGCAAATTGTCAAATTAAGTTTATAGACATGCAACTGAGGAGATCAAGAAATAAAAAATCTTTGCAACATAGAACTAAACAATCGATGAGTAGACAAAGTTGCACCAATCACTTTGACCTATTAAACAATGAGCTCAAATGCTATAACTGTCATAACTTCGGCCACAAAGCTGTAAACTACCATCTGAAGAATTACAAAGCAGATCCAAGGATAAAACCCTTAGCTAGAAATGCCAGCACATTGAAAAAGAAATATAGTGAAAAATGTGGTCTAGTACTTTCAGCACAAAGACAAAAGAACCCTCGGTATATTAACAGTGGATGTTCCAAACATATGACTGGAGACAAAAGTAAGTTTTTGTCTCTAAGTGAAAGCAAATCAGGAAATGTAACCTTTGGAAATGAAGCACCGGGAAAAATCAAAGGTAAAGGAATGGTAAGTCTAAGTAATGGCAAAGGGAAAGCTCAAGATGTGCTGTTTGTAGATGGTCTGAAACATAATCTTCTTAGTGTCAGTCAAGTTTCTAACAGAGGATGTAAAGTTGTCTTCACTTCTAAAGATTTTAAAATACAATCTGTGAATTCAGGACAGTTGATTGTAAAAGGCATAAGAACATAAAACAATGTCTATGTTTTGAAAGAAGAAAAAGAAGAATGCCACTTAAGCGAGTATGATGAAAGTTGGTTATGGCATAGGAGACTTGGACACCTAAATTTTGATCATCTAATCAAACTTAGAAACAGTGGGGTAGTAAAAGATCTTCCAAAAATATCAAAGACATATGATTCTGTATGCAAACCTTGCCAAATGGGAAAGCTCACTCAGACACAGTTTAAATCTAAGAACTTTGCATCAACAGAGAAACCTATTCAGTTAGTACATATGGATTTATGTGGACCATCAAGGAAGGAAGGTACAGGAAAAGAAAATTATTTCATGTTGATTATTGATGATTATTCTAGACTTACATGGGTTGCCTTTCTAAAAGAAAAATCTGAAGCATTTGAAAAATTCAAAGTGTTTAAGGCGTTGACTGAGAATCAAACAGGAAAAATATTGAAGGCAGTAAGGTCTGATAGAGGAGGAGAGTTTAGTTCAGGAGACTTCAAAGAGTTTTGTGATAAACAAGGGATCAAAAGTGAGTATACTATTCCAAGGACTCCACAACAAAATGGAGTAGTTGAGAGGCAAAATAGACCAGTTCAACAGATGACAAGATCAATGATGAATGAAAAGAATATTGCTCAGACATATTGGGTAGAACCAATTCATACAGTTGTACATATTCTTAACAAAGCTCATCTCAGGCTAGAAAGTGACAGGACTCCTTATGAACTATGGTTTGGAAGACCTGCTTCAATCAAACATTTTAAAGTCTTTGGAAGTAAGTGTTATATCAAGATTAATGATGAAAATCTTGGCAAATATGATGACAAGGCTTATGAAGGTATCTTCTTAGGGTATG